>JAPDVR010000008.1:2416900-2434400 GCA_026230005.1 Gila orcuttii | reverse complement strand
CATACACACATTCATCATCACACCACTGCATCATATCTCATACACACATTCATAATCACACCACTGCATCATATCTCATACACACATAATCACACCACTGCATCATATCTCATACACACATAATCACACCACTGCATCATATCTCATACACATTCATCATCACACCACTGCATCATATCTCATACACACATTCATCATCACACCACTGCATCATATCTCATACACACATTCATCATCACACCACTGCATCATATCTCATACACACATAATCACACCACTGCATCATATCTCATACACACATTCATAATCACACCACTGCATCATATCTCATACACACATTCATCATCACACCACTGCATCATATCTCATACACACATTCATCATCACACCACTGCATCATATCCCATACACACATTCATCATCACACCACTGCATCATATCCCATACACACATTCATAATCACACCACTGCATCATATCTCATACACACATTCATAAATCACCACTGCATCATATCTCATACACACATTCATAAATCACCACTGCATCATATCTCATACACACATTCATAAATCACCACTGCATCATATCTCATACACACATTCATCATCACACCACTGCATCATATCTCATACACACATTCATCATCACACCACTGCATCATATCTCATACACACATTCATCATCACACCAGTGCATCATATCTCATACACACATTCATAAATCACCACTGCATCATATCTCATACACACATAATCACACCACTGCATCATATCTCATACACACATTCATCATCACACCACTGCATCATATCTCATACACACATTCATCATCACACCACTGCATCATATCTCATACACACATTCATAAATCACCACTGCATCATATCTCATACACACATAATCACACCACTGCATCATATCCCATACACACATTCATCATCACACCACTGCATCATATCTCATACACACATTCATCATCACACCACTGCATCATATCTCATACACACATTCATAATCACACCACTGCATCATATCTCATACACAGATTCATAATCACACCACTGCATCATATCTCATACACAGATTCATAATCACACCACTGCATCATATCTCATACACAGATTCATAATCACACCACTGCATCATATCTCATACACACATAATAACACCACTGCATCATATCTCATACACAGATTCATAATCACACCACTGCATCATATCTCATACACCACGGCATCATATCTCATACACAGATTCATAATCACACCACTGCATCATATCTCATACACACATAATAACACCACTGCATCATATCTCATACACAGATTCATAATCACACCACTGCATCATATCTCATACACACATTCATCATCACACCACTGCATCATATCTCATACACAGATTCATAATCACACCACTGCATCATATCTCATACACACATAATAACACCACTGCATCATATCTCATACACAGATTCATAATCACACCACTGCATCATATCTCATACACCACGGCATCATATCTCATACACAGATTCATAATCACACCACTGCATCATATCTCATACACACATAATAACACCACTGCATCATATCTCATACACAGATTCATAATCACACCACTGCATCATATCTCATACACACATTCATCATCACACCACTGCATCATATCTCATACACAGATTCATAATCACACCACTGCATCATATCTCATACAGATTCATAATCACACCACTGCATCATATCTCATACACAGATTCATAATCACACCACTGCATCATATCTCATACACACATTCATAAATCACCACTGCATCATATCTCATACACACATTCATAATCACACCACTGCATCATATCTCATACACAGATTCATAATCACACCACTGCATCATATCTCATACACACATTCATAATCACACCACTGCATCATATCTCATACACCACTGCATCATATCTCATACACACATTCATCATCACACCACTGCATCATATCTCATACACACATTCATAATCACACCACTGCATCATATCTCATACACACATAATCACACCACTGCATCATATCTCATACACATTCATCATCACACCACTGCATCATATCTCATACACACATTCATCATCACACCACTGCATCATATCTCATACACACATTCATCATCACACCACTGCATCATCTCATACACACATAATCACACCACTGCATCATATCTCATACACACATTCATAATCACACCACTGCATCATATCTCATACACACATTCATAAATCACCACTGCATCATATCTCATACACACATTCATCATCACACCACTGCATCATATCTCATACACACATTCATCATCACACCACTGCATCATATCTCATACACACATTCATAAATCACCACTGCATCATATCTCATACACACATTCATAAATCACCACTGCATCATATCTCATACACACATTCATAAATCACCACTGCATCATATCTCATACACACATTCATCATCACACCACTGCATCATATCTCATACACACATTCATCATCACACCACTGCATCATATCCCATACACACATTCATCATCACACCACTGCATCATATCCCATACACACATTCATAATCACACCACTGCATCATATCTCATACACACATTCATAAATCACCACTGCATCATATCTCATACACACATTCATAAATCACCACTGCATCATATCTCATACACACATTCATAAATCACCACTGCATCATATCTCATACACACATTCATCATCACACCACTGCATCATATCTCATACACACATTCATCATCACACCACTGCATCATATCTCATACACACATTCATCATCACACCACTGCATCATATCTCATACACACATTCATAAATCACCACTGCATCATATCTCATACACACATAATCACACCACTGCATCATATCTCATACACACATTCATCATCACACCACTGCATCATATCTCATACACACATTCATCATCACACCACTGCATCATATCTCATACACACATTCATAAATCACCACTGCATCATATCTCATACACACATAATCACACCACTGCATCATATCCCATACACACATTCATCATCAAACCACTGCATCATATCTCATACACACATTCATCATCACACCACTGCATCATATCTCATACACACATTCATAATCACACCACTGCATCATATCTCATACACACATTCATAATCACACCACTGCATCATATCTCATACACACATTCATCATCACACCACTGCATCATATCTCATACACACATTCATAATCACACCACTGCATCATATCTCATACACACATTCATCATCACACCACTGCATCATATCTCATACACACATTCATAATCACACCACTGCATCATATCTCATACAAACAATCACACCACTGCATCATATCTCATACACACATTCATCATCACACCACTGCATCATATCTCATACACACATTCATAATCACACCACTGCATCATATCTCATACACAGATTCATAATCACACCACTGCATCATATCTCATACACACATTCATCATCACACCACTGCATCATATCTCATACACACATTCATAATCACACCACTGCATCATATCTCATACAAACATAATCACACCACTGCATCATATCTCATACACACATTCATAAATCACCACTGCATCATATCTCATACACACATTCATAAATCACCACTGCATCATATCTCATACACACATTCATAAATCACCACTGCATCATATCTCATACACACATTCATAAATCACCACTGCATCATATCTCATACACACATTCATAAATCACCACTGCATCATATCTCATACACACATTCATAAATCACCACTGCATCATATCTCATACACACATTCATAATAACACCACTGCATCATATCTCATACACAGATTCATAATCACACCACTGCATCATATCTCATACACACATTCATCATCACACCACTGCATCATATCTCATACACACATTCATAATCACACCACTGCATCATATCTCATACACACATTCATAAATCACCACTGCATCATATCTCATACACACATTCATAATCACACCACTGCATCATATCTCATACACACATAATCACACCACTGCATCATATCTCATACACACATTCATCATCACACCACTGCATCATATCTCATACACACATTCATCATCACACCACTGCATCATATCTCATACAAACATAATCACACCACTGCATCATATCTCATACACACATTCATAAATCACCACTGCATCATATCTCATACACAAATTCATCATCACACCACTGCATCATATCTCATACACACATTCATAAATCACCACTGCATCATATCTCATACACACATTCATAAATCACCACTGCATCATATCTCATACACACATTCATAAATCACCACTGCATCATATCTCATACACACATTCATAAATCACCACTGCATCATATCTCATACACGCATTCATAAATCACCACTGCATCATATCTCATACACACATTCATAATCACACCACTGCATCATATCTCATACAAACATTCATAATCACACCACTGCATCATATCTCATACACACATTCATAATAACACCACTGCATCATATCTCATACACACATTCATCATCACACCACTGCATCATATCTCATACACACATTCATAATCACACCACTGCATCATATCTCATACAAACATAATCACACCACTGCATCATATCTCATACACACATTCATAAATCACCACTGCATCATATCTCATACACACATTCATCATCACACCACTGCATCATATCTCATACACACATTCATAAATCACCACTGCATCATATCTCATACACACATTCATAAATCACCACTGCATCATATCTCATACACACATTCATAAATCACCACTGCATCATATCTCATACACACATTCATAAATCACCACTGCATCATATCTCATACACACATTCATAAATCACCACTGCATCATATCTCATACACACATTCATCATCACACCACTGCATCATATCTCATACAAACATAATCACACCACTGCATCATATCTCATACACACATTCATAAATCACCACTGCATCATATCTCATACACAAATTCATCATCACACCACTGCATCATATCTCATACACACATTCATAAATCACCACTGCATCATATCTCATACACACATTCATAAATCACCACTGCATCATATCTCATACACACATTCATAAATCACCACTGCATCATATCTCATACACGCATTCATAAATCACCACTGCATCATATCTCATACACACATTCATAATCACACCACTGCATCATATCTCATACAAACATTCATAATCACACCACTGCATCATATCTCATACACGCATTCATAAATCACCACTGCATCATATCTCATACACACATTCATAAATCACCACTGCATCATATCTCATACACGCATTCATAAATCACCACTGCATCATATCTCATACACACATTCATAATAACACCACTGCATCATATCTCATACAAACATTCATAATCACACCACTGCATCATATCTCATACACACATTCATAATAACACCACTGCATCATATCTCATACACACATTCATCATCACACCACTGCATCATATCTCATACACACATTCATAATCACACCACTGCATCATATCTCATACAAACATAATCACACCACTGCATCATATCTCATACACACATTCATCATCACACCACTGCATCATATCTCATACACACATTCATAAATCACCACTGCATCATATCTCACACACATTCATCATCACACCACTGCATCATATCTCATACACACATTCATAAATCACCACTGCATCATATCTCATACACACATTCATAAATCACCACTGCATCATATCTCATACACACATTCATAAATCACCACTGCATCATATCTCATACACACATTCATCATCACACCACTGCATCATATCTCATACACACATTCATCATCACACCACTGCATCATATCTCATACACACATTCATCATCACACCACTGCATCATATCTCATACACACATTCATAATCACACCACTGCATCATATCTCATACACACATTCATCATCACACCACTGCATCATATCTCATACACACATTCATCATCACACCACTGCATCATATCTCATACACACATTCATCATCACACCACTGCATATCTTATACACACATTCATAAGGCCTCACTCACTATGGCAAGCCGTTTTAACTTATTCATTTTCAGGATATGAATTCTTGATATCAACAATTCAATTGTTGATATCAACAATTACATTTTTGATATAAGCAATTTAATTATTGATATCAACAATAGAATTCTTGATATCTGTAATTGTATTTTCACTAGTGAAATGTCACCATAGGCTGCCATTCAAAATTAATTGTTGATATCAAGAATTGATTTCTTACTAGTAGAAATATAATTTTTGATATCAATAATTACATTGTTACTAGTAAAAATGCGAATTCCTGATATCAATAATTCAATTGTCACTAGTTGAAATGTCTATTCTTGATATCAACTATTTAATTTCTACTAGTAAAAATGTTAGTTTTTGATATCTGAAAATGTATTTCTGGTATCAATATAATTTCAGATATCTAAAATGGCTTTCTTACTAGTAACATTATGGCAAGCCGTTTTAACTTTTATTCATTTTCAGGATATGAATCCTTGATATCAACAATTCAATTTTCACTAGTTAAAATTATAATTATTGATATCAACCATTACATTTTTGATATCAACAATTGAATTCTTGATATCAACAATTGAATTCTTGATATCAACAATTTAATTCTTGATATCAAAAATGTAATTCTTGATATCACAAATGTAATTCTTGATATCACAAATGTAATTCTTGATATCAAGAATTGTATTTTCACTAGTGAAATGTCACCATAGGCTGCCATTCAAAATCAATTGTTGATATCAAGAATTACATTTGTGATATCAACAATTACATTTTTGATATCAACAATTACATTTTTGATATCAACAATTACATTTTTGATATCAAGAATTACATTTTTGATATCAAGAATTCAATTGTTGATATCAATAATTATATTCCTGATATCAAGAATTAGATTGTTACTAGTAAAAATGCGAATTCCTGATATCAACAATTGAATTGCTACTAGTAAAAATGTTTATTCTTGATATCTGAAAATGTATTATTGATATCAATATTATTTCAGATATCTAAAATGGCTTTCTTACTAGTAACAATCACATTCATGATATCAGAAATTAGCATTGTCACTAGTGAAAATGTAATTATTGATATCAAAAACTAACATTTTTACTAGTAGCAATTCAATTGTTGATATCAAGAATAGACATTTCAACTAGTGACAATTTAATTATTGATATCAGGAATTCGCATTTTTACTAGTAACAATTGAATTCTTGATATCAAAAATGTAATTGTTGATATCAACAATTGATTTTGAATGGCAGCCTATGGTGACATTTCACTAGTGAAAATACAATTGTTGATATCAAGAATGCAATTGTTGATATCAAGAATTACATTTTTTATATCAAGAATTCAATTGTTGATATCAAGAATTCAATTGTTGATATCAAGAATGCAATTGTTGATATCAAGAATTCAATTGTTGATATCAAGAATGCAATTGTTGATATCCAAAAATATAATTGTTGATATCAACAATTGCATTCTTGATATCAACAATACATATCCTGGAAATGAATAAAAGTTAAAACGGCTTGCCATAGTAACAATTACATTCATGATATCAGAAATTAACATTGTCACTAGTGAAAATGGAATTATTGATATCAAAAATGAACATTGTCACTAGTAGCAATGCAATTGTTGATATCAAGAATAGACATATCAACTAGTGACAATTGAATTCTTGATATCAAAAATAAAGGTTTTTACTATAAGAATTGTATTTCTGATATGTGAAATTGGAATTTCAACTAGTAAGAAATCAATTCTTGATATCAACAATTGATTTTGAATGGCAGCCTATGGAGACTTTTCACAAGTGAAAATACAATTACAGATATCAAGAATTATAGTTTTTACTAGTTGAAATTCAGTTGCTGATATCAAGAATTATAATTTTAACTAGTGAAAATTTAATTGTGGATATCAAGAATTAGCATTGTTAATAGTGGAAATGTAATTTCTGATATCAAAAATTGCCATTGTTACTAGTAGAAATCTAATTCCTGATATCAATAACTATTATTTTAACTAGTGAAAACTGAATTGTTGATATCAAGAATTCATATCCTGAAAATGAATAAAAGTTAAAACGGCTTGCCATACACTCACACACAGGGCTCAGATTACGCCAGGATTGGGTCTTAGTTCAAATAAGTAGCTTTAATAAACGTGCCTTAGAAACAAGTCTTGAGACAAAACAATGACACTGATATATAAAGATATGCGTTCAGTTAAAACAGCTCAAACATGCATTTTAGGCTTAATAGGGATGCACAATATATCGCCCACCATATCATAATAATAATACAATAATGTATTATTTCCTTCAGCTGAGCACTGTTTAACATGATGGTTTTAAATTGCTTGAAATATGATTGGAATCACAAAAAAGGAAAATACAGTAAAGTGTAAAGTCTGTCGCATCAGCAAGTCTGTCATATCAGCTACGTAAAATTATAATGAGAACATCATAATTGTGTGTTTGGTAAAACATGGCTTTTAATGGCGAGACTTGTTTTTGTAATCAGGCACTCAAAATGAAACATAAAAATTTGGATTTAGATTTATCGGCCAATATATCGGTTATCAGCTTTCAAATATAAAGAAATGTCGGTATCGGATGAATTTTTAATATCTGTGCATCTCTAAGAATTAATCCTTGTAAATGATCAACATGATCTAAAGACACAATCTAATACAGTCCTTCTGTCGTCAGACTTTAGCAAGTAGAAGTCTTTAGTATAATTGTTAAACGTCCACCTTCGCTGTGAAATCTGCACTGATTTTTATCAAGTAAGCGTAAGAATACCCTTTTTAGCATAAAAAAATGATCCTGATCCAAGCAGAACGGTGGATTTCAGGAACAAAAACTTAATAAATCTGGTCAAAAAATAAACATTTTATTTTGCTCTTTATATGTTCAACAGTTGAAGTAATCCAGATGAAGTACACCATTTAGTCATTAAGTACAGTAAAGTACTTAATGCTGCAAGCAAGCAACAAGAGACCTCCATGCTGCCACTCTTTGTTCATATACGCTGGCGCACGTTGGCTGCCGCTTCTCCGTCCTGCTTTTTTTTAATGTTTTATCTTAATTACTTTTAAATAGTAATAATTTTATTACTACAAGTTCACTTTATCTTCTTAGACACTTCAGAACTGGAAATCACAACGGTAAATGCATGAATGAATAATAACAAGAAGCAGACAGTCTGTCCAGGAAATTTCACGCAAGGCAAACACCAGAGCAAGCAACAAGAGCGCGATTCAACTACGACCATCGACCAGATGAACAACACTCTGATCGCGAGGAAAAGGACATACTTACTTGCTGGAATCGGACTGGAACTGTGACGCCCGGCATCTGAGTGCGAGCAAGCGCTAACGTTGGCTCTGTGCTAGCGCACCGCGCCTGAATCATGCCACCGCTCTGCTCCGCTGCTGACTTCCGCCCACTCAACAACCATCGCTGTCTGGACTGCATTAACTCCTTCCGAGAAACTGGACTACGTCGCCGTCCTCCACACAGAGGCTCTGGTCGTATGTTCAATTACAACTTTTCAACCCCAAGCTCTATTTCATCCATCTGGTCAAATTCGCGCACTGCAACTACCTCACTACGTCATCACAACAAACAACATGTGCACCTATCCAATCTCCGCTCCCTTCCTCGGTCCTCTCAACCCATCATAAAGCAACATCACCTGAAACTGGCCTTGCTCAATACCCGCTCACTCAACAATAAAAGTCTAATTTTAAATGAATTCATAACTGACAATAACCTGGATTTCCTTTGTATCACTGAAACTTGGCACAAACCTCTGGACTATTTCTCACTCAACGAAACCACACCCACAGGATATACTTATATGGTCAAACCTCGACCTGAGGGCCGGGGAGGTGGTGTCGCTGCTGTGTACAGAAACTATATTAAAACATCCAACATATCCATCCCTGCTGCTCAGTCTTTTGAACACATCACTTTCAAACTCGCTGGTCCCACTCCTCTGGTCACTGCTATAATCTACCGCCCTCCCAAACCAAATCCTTCCTTTCTCTCTGAGTTTTCTGACTTTTTAACTCAGTTATCTGCCATCTCACCTTCTGTTCTGCTTTTGGGAGATTTCAACATTCACATCAACACTAACTGTAAATCTGCTACTGAATTCCTGGAACTGCTACAATGCTTCAATTTCACTCAACATGTCAACTTTCCTACCCACAGCCGTGGTCACATCCTGGATCTGGTCTGCTCGACGGGTCTCACCATACCTCACCTCTCCAGCTCTAACCTTAACATCTCTGACCATATGGCAATCACCATGAACATTGATCTCCCTATTTTGACCAAGAACAAACGCACAATCTCCTTCAGAAATCTTAAATCCGTCTCCACTCCTGCCCTTTCAGCCTCTCTTGTCAGCAAATTATCCTCTTCCCCCCTACCGCTGACTGACAACCCCTCCGACCTCACCAACTATTACAATGAAACACTCTCCTCCTGTCTCGATAAACTGGCTCCCATCAAAACTAAAACTGTCTCATTCACTCACTCTGCTCCCTGGTACACTCCGGATCTGCACAAAATGAAATCCCGTAAGCGTCAGCTTGAAAGACTCCTTCGGAAAACTGGTTTAACTGTTCATCTACAAGCCTACACTGATCACCTTCAGCAGTATAAGGAAGCTCTCAACACTACCCGGTCCACTTATTACTCGCACCTCATACACTCTGGTTCCACTAACCCCAAGGCTCTCTTCTCCACAGTAAATAAACTTCTCAAACCCAGTGACAATATCACCAACTCATTCACAACTGATAAATGCAACTCTTTTCTTTCTTGTTTTCAGACTAAAATTGACACCATTTACAACAATCTGTCCTCTTCTTCTGTCATCACTATCTGCCCTCCCACTCCGTCATTTGTCCCTCCCCCCTTCACCTCTCTGTCCCTGTCTCAGTTTTCCCCTGTGTCGCCAGGGGAGCTGTCCAAAACTGTATCAGGAATGAAATCATCTACATGTGTCCTGGACCCCATTCCATCCAACTTCATCAAGGACTGTCTACCGGCTATCTCCACACTCATCGCAGATATCATTAACTCCTCTCTCAGCTCTGGCTCAATCCCCCCTTCACTCAAACTGGCCGCTGTCACCCCCATCCTCAAAAAACCCGGACTCAACCCCAACATCATGTCAAACTTTCGGCCCATCTCGAATCTCCCCTTTCTGTCTAAAATACTAGAACGCACTGTCGCCAAACAACTTAAAACCCACCTCTGCTCAAATGACCTTTATGAACCATTTCAATCTGGTTTCCGATCACATCACAGCACTGAAACAGCTCTCCTCAAAGTCACTAACAACATCCTCCTCTCTGCAGATGCTGGTCATCTCACCATCCTCATCCTCCTTGATCTAACTGCGGCTTTTGACACTATCAACCACACCATTCTTCTCTCCCGCCTTGAATCTTCCCTCAATATCACCGGCACTGCCCTCTCCTGGCTTCAATCATATCTCACTGACAGACAACAATTCATCTACATAAACAACTGCACCTCTTCCACTGCTCCAAGGCGTCCCCCAGGGTTCGGTGCTTGGTCCTCTCCTCTTCATAATATACCTGCTTCCCCTTGGCAACATCATTCGCCACCATGGTCTCAACTTTCACTGCTATGCCGATGATGTTCAGCTCTATATCTCCACTAAATCCATCACCTCTGCCACCCACTCCACTATCAACAACTGCCTCACTGACATTAAATCCTGGATGAACACTAATTTTCTTCAACTCAACTGCAAAAAAACAGACATGATCATCATCGGTCCCAAACCCATCACTAAAACCATTCACAGTTTCTCCCTCACTGTTGACACCTCCACCCTGTCTCCATCCCCTCACAGTCGCAACCTTGGAGTCATCTTTGACAATAACCTCTCCTTTGAACACCACATTAAACAACTCACCAGAACTGCCTTCTTTCACCTCAAAAATATTGCCCGACTACGTCCATCACTCTCTTTCTCCGCTGCAGAAACCCTCATCCACGCCTTCATCACCTCCAGAATTGACTACTGCAATAGCATCTTGTACGGCATAACCTCCAAAACCTTAAACAAACTCCAATACATCCAGAACTCTGCTGCTCGTCTGCTTACCCACACCCGCACCCGTGACCACATCACCCCTGTCCTCAGGAACCTCCACTGGCTCCCGGTCCCACAACGAATTCAATTCAAAATCCTCCTCCTCACACACAAAGCCCTCCATAACCAGGCCCCTGCCTACCTCAGTGACCTGCTCCACCGCCACAACCCATCTCGCAGCCTCCGCTCATCTGATGCCAACCTCCTGACTCC
The DNA here is from genome assembly GCA_026230005.1 of Gila orcuttii. Lineage (NCBI taxonomy): Eukaryota > Metazoa > Chordata > Actinopteri > Cypriniformes > Leuciscidae > Gila > Gila orcuttii. The sequence goes on along the minus strand of JAPDVR010000008.1, from coordinate 2,421,833 downwards.
ACCTCCCAGGACCAAGCACCGAACCTGGGGTGACAGAGCCTTCTCTGGTGCTGCCCCCTCCCTCTGGAACTCTCTCCCCAAACAAATCCGTGACTGCACTGACCTTCCAACATTCAAATCACTGACAAAAACTCACCTTTTTAAAATTGCTTTTAATGTTTAGCTTATTACAGTGTGTTTCCTTTTTGTGTGTATTTATCTGATATTGTTCTTGCTGCTTTTGTGATTTTCTTTTTCTATGTAAAGTGTCTTTGAGTACTCAGAAAAGCGCTTGTCAAATAAAATGTATTATTATTATTATTATAAAGTAGGGATGCACCGATATGAACATTTTGCCGATGAATATTTGAAAGCCGATATATTGGCTGATAAATCTAAATCCTAATTTTTTCATAATTTTTGAAAGCCTGATTAAAAAAACAAAAGTCTTAATTAAAATCTATGTCCCAATCACACAATTATAATGATGTTATCAATATAATTTTATGTGGCCTATATGGCAGCTCATGTTGCACGTTACTGTATTTTAATTTTTTTAAATGATTCCAATCATATTTCAAGCAATTCAAAAACATCATGTTGAACAGTGCGCATCTGAAGGAAATAATACATTTATTGGCTTTAATATATCAGCCAAATTTTCTTATCAGGCCGATAACATTAAAAAAAAACAACATATATATGAACCAAACCAATATGCTGGCCGATATATATCGTGCATCCCAACAGTAAAGATCTTAAGTTGCTTATTTTTTCCATTTAATTTAAAGCTGCATGATTCTGGATTAATTGAGAATCACAATTTTTTGTTTCACGATTCTGAACAGAGAACTAAATAAAATACGCAATTTACTAGAGGTTCTGACAAAATGATAATTGCTGCAGTATATTTAAAAAACTCAATTAATCTGAATTATTTAAAAGAAAAATCTGGTTGAATGAATGATTCAATGACTCACTCATAAATCCTTCACTTGTTTCATTACTGGATGAATCAATGTTTTCTGATCAAATCTTGAATTCTCAAATCCACATTCTTGAATAAATGATTCAATAACAAACACGTTTAACAGTCACTTGTCGCCACTGGTGTAACGATACAATCTTTATTTGAAGCGTCAAGTTACTTTCAAAAGGAGATTTACTCTATTTTGATCGCTACTGTAGACATCAGTGTTTATATCTGAACTTTAAACTTTAATCCCAGTAAAGAAAAAAAAAATATTCCCCCAAATAGCTGTCAACATCAAACAAAAATAACATTTAATTTTAAGGGCCTACGGAAACCCTAAAGGGACACAGTGATGGGAGGAATAATTAATTTTAATGCTTATATGAACCATAAAAGCCTGATGTATTAAATATGATACAAAACATCAAACACACATAAAACAAACGTTTTCATATGTCAGGCTTTACATTATAATAGACATGTTTATTTTCACAATATTAAGAAATCAAGGCAAGAAGTTAAACATTACCATTAAACATTACTATTAATAACAACACAAAGTAGAAAACGAAGAAAAAAGCTGAAGGTCGGCCAGTTTGTAAAATATTCCTAAATTGTTTATTCTTTTTAGATTTAATTAAATAGTTTAAGAAAGAAACACTTTAATCACCATTAATGACCTTCTATCGTGTGTATTAATGACTGGTGTTTAGATTAAAACCATGCCGATAAAGAAACACCCTCAAAATCACACACACAGAATATGATTGATAAACTACAGTAAACAGTGAAGTTCCTCAGTGTTATCGTGACCTGAGTTCATTAGCTTAGCATGCTACAGTCAGGTCGAGACAAGGACAAAACGATTAATACACATGAATCATGAGATAATATTAATAAGACAGGGGGTTCTCCCGATGTATGGTGTTTTACCATGTTCTTACCATGTTTTCGCGATAGATGCGTATTTCTGTCCGATTATTTTGCCCAACATTATCAGACGTGTGTGGAGAGCGAGACGAGAATTGCAGCAAACGCGCACAGGAAACTACGGATGAAGCGTCATCAGGCCGCGACATAAGCGGAAATTCAGTACGCCAATACACATTAAAAGTCTCTAATGCTGCGTCTACTTATACTACGCCCTAAAAGTATGTACTCTTTTTGTGAAGAAAAAGTACATATATGAAGGTAAAATGATGTCTAAAAGAATCGCATGCGCAGGGTAAGATTTGTGAAAGTGTGCATAAGATTGCAAGCGTAAATTAAATTTGCAAGCGTAAATTAAATTTGCATGCGCAAGAGAAGATTTGTAAAGGTGTAAATTGTGTTTCAAGCATAAAAAGAAAAAAAACTGCAACATTTTGCTGGTTTTTGCAAGTGTAATTAATGTATTGTGAAACTGCAGCTTCATGTTAACGCAAAATAAACATTATCTGTACTCTTCTGACTTCCATTTTTCCGCGCTTACACTTTTGCCACTTTTATTTCGCCGAAATACGGCCAATATCATTGCAAGCCTGTGAACAGTGATTTGCAACCGAAAACAACAGTTTAAAGAACTGCAAACCAGATTGAAAGTGTAAAACCAATCTGTAGGCGTAAAAAATCAAACGTTGCACTTGTCTAAACTACTTGTTGTGTGCGTAGGGTAAATGCTCCCGAAGTAACCTGGTTTGCACAGTTCCGATTTGGCTCTGAAATGTTCTCATTCATGAAATGGTACTTTTAATGCACACATACATGTTAAACAGGCTAAATAAATAAACGAACAAACAAATTAATCATGATTGCTTAAGCTGTGCACCAGGCTGACTGACATTCATATTGAATTTCGAGCTGGTGTAAATGTTATTGGATTTAAATTTTATACATTTTATAATCTGTTACACCACTGAGCTGATGTTAAACTTTACAATCGAAACATTTAATACCCATTCTTTATGTAATAATACTATTCTGATGCAGTGTTTTTCACATCATGTTATATATTTTGAAATATTGTCTTGCACTGTCAATATTGATTCTGATTACTTCCGTGTGACTGATCAAGCTATTATATGTAGCTAGCTAGTATGAATAACAAAATGCTTTCTCCGTGTCCAGATTTGACGAATGAAAAACTGATACTAAATCAACATGAACTCAACTTTGACAAAAAGTGACTAATTATGTCTGAATAAAAACCCAGCAACCAGGGAAAACACAGCATAGATATGTTTATATATAAGGCTATACAGCCATCTAGTGGTTACACGATGGAATTGCAGGTGATAAATTGTGCATAATTTTTAATCTTAAAATACATGTTAAAGGGAAAAAATATTATTATAACTCATTTTAGTAAAATAATAATAATAATTCTGGAATCCCCCCGATCAGTAGTCGGGTGAAATTATGCATGCAGTAGTGCAGATACTAGGCCTACATTCAGCAACATCAAGATTACAAACTGGTATAGCCTGATGAGGAGGAGGATGATGATGAGCAGGATACAGGAACTGAATACACAGTAATTTTCTTTCTTAACACACCAGCTCGAAATTCATTTTTGGCTCATATAGTCAGCCTAATGGTGCACAGCCTATTAAGCAATCATGATGTATTTATGTATCTATTTATTTAGTTAGTTAGCTATTTGTTCGTTTATTTATTTAGCCTATTTAACATGTATGTGTGCATTAAAAGTACCATTTCATGAATGAGAACATTTCAGAGCCAAATCAAGATAAAGATGTGTTCTGGTGACTGGCGTGTTTATTGAACCAATCAGATCAGAGTAAATCAAGTGTCAGCGAGAAGCTCGTTTGATTGGCTACATGATGAAGGTGGACCCGCCCTCCTCTTCGCGCTTGCTAAACTCAGTGAGTGACAGAAAGAGAATCGTGTCAAAACTGTCAGCGCAGAATTCTGAACTGTGCAAACCAGGTTACTTCGGGAGCATTTACCCTACGCACACAACAAGTAGTTTAGACAAGTGCAACGTTTTATTTTTTACGCATACAGATTGGTTTTACACTTTCAATCCGGTTTGCAGTTCTTTAAACTGTTGTTTTCGGTTGCAAATCACTGTTCACAGGCTTGCAATGATTTTGGCCGTATTTCGGCGAAATAAACGTGGCAAAAGTGTAAGCGCGGAAAAATGGAAGTCAGAAGAGTACAGATAATGTTTATTTTGCGTTAACATGAAGCTGCAGTTTCACAATACATTAATTACACTTGCGAAAACCAGCAAAATGTTGCAGTTTTTTTTTTCTTTTTACGCTTGAAACACAATTTACACCTTTACAAATCTTCTCTTGCGCATGCAAATTTAATTTACGCTTGCAATCTTATGCACACTTTCACAAATCTTACCCTGCGCATGCGATTCTTTTAGACATCATTTTACCTTCATATACATACTTTTGAGTGTGTAGCAGAAGAGTAGACAAGCTTTGGGACATACTATCACGTCATACAATTGCGTCTTTAACGGTTGCTCTCTGTCGAAGTAAACTGACCTGTCAATCATCTTGTTAAAGATAAAATCCTCCACATTTCATTTTATTTCCTACTGTATCGGAGAGAAAATGCAGAAGCTCGTTGATCTGCTGTCGCGGGTCTTTCATGCGGAGACTCTCCTCATATTAATGCATAATGATGCATTTAAAAGTTATAATGGCCAAACGGATCTTTGTAAAAGTCCAAATTGTTACTGCAGATGAAATATAACACGGATAACAGTAAATAAATATTTTTCTATTAGGTTAAACTTTTATTAGTCACTCAAACCTTTATCTAAACCTTTATCTCACCGCCGGTCGCGCATATCCTCCATGTTTTGTAGTTTTTTTTAACACTTTTTACTCGTTTTTGTCTATTTTTTTTTGTTTTTGTAGTTCCTCCTCCAAAGCGCAGTGGGTTGTGGGTAATATCAGCTGTTATAGTGAGCACGGATCCACACTTCGAAAATCCACCGGGAATAGTAGATCATCCGAG
>JAPDVR010000008.1:2344400-2409400 GCA_026230005.1 Gila orcuttii | reverse complement strand
CTCCACCCAGACCAGACAACATCTGAGGCTCTCCGGTGACCTTCTCCTCCTCTCTCCTCTTCAGACACGCCGCCTTCGGGTTCAGATTACGCTCTGAAGGACACAGGGATTCAGATCAGGAATTAAAGTGAGCGTTTCCTGTCAGATTACAGTGAAATGAAGCGGCTCACTGTCAAACAGCGGTGAAGGAGCTTTAAGAGTCACTTCTGAACTGATGGAAGAGCAAGAAACACAATGTGATTTAGACAAGAACGACATGATGCTAGAAAACAAAAAAACATGTCTGGTTCATAATTCAGTTTTACATTTTTGTGACATTTTTATACTATTTATGCTATGTATATTTAGTATTTTTGTACAATATTTAGATTTAAAAAAAGTATTTATACATCAGGACAGATTTATTAAGTATTTATATAATAAGTATTTATTCATTACATTAATTTATTTGATCACAATATACAGTTAAGAGAATCTAATGACAATTACACTTAAGAATAATATAATATATTTAATATATATATATATATATATATAATTTACAAAAAAATACATTGTATATCTATATTTTCCTGATAACTTTGTTACTATTTAAAAGTTTTTAATTAATACAAATAAATTCATATAAAATATATGTATACATATATAATTTTAATTATATATAATAATTAATATTTTAATTTAAAATGATTAAATTATAATTTATATAATTATATGCATATAAGGAATAAAAATTACATAAAACAATTGTATTATAATAAAATTATATATATTTAAAATTATTAAATTGTTTATATTTAAAATAATATAAAAATGTACATAATATATGCATATGAGCGCTATCCATATATATATATATATATATATATATATATATATATATATATAAAATTGTCATCAAATTTCACAATGCAACAAATTGTAATGGTCATAAGGCGGCTTCATTTTCTACAACAAATACAATGTCTTGAATTTTTTTGGTGAATTTATCATATAATCTATATAAAATTGTCAATGTCACATGCAACAAATTGTAACGGTCAAAATGCGGCTTGTATTTTTTTTTTTTATAACAAACAAATATTTTCTTTTTGGGTGAAATATGACATGTTTTTGTGAGATTCACTCCAACATCTTTTGTCGTTCCAATCATAATCGATCAGTCCAGTGCTAATCTTTGAAAGAAAGCGGTGTGCAAATGTCGTCATCCTACTTGTGTACATCACAAGGCAGAAGGTGTACAACAGTGAGAAGTTAAAGCTCAGCACACACACACACACACAGGTTAGTGTAAGCGAAGAGAGAGCTTTCAGTAGCAGGGTGTGTCTCATGATTCTTGGCAGGACGTAGTGTTGTCAAAGTACCGACTTCGGCACCAAATCGGTACTGAAACTTAAAAAAATGTGACGCTTGAGCAGAATCGTAAACTCCTCTGATTGGCTGTTGTGTTCACGAGCTCATCGGATAGGTCTGTGATTGGCTACAATGATCAACACACGGAAGTGTTTTAAAAAATGGGTGTTTGAAAGCATAAGCAGGACCGGTCCACTGATAGATGCCTGTTTTAAAACGCTCGTGTGTGTGTGTGTGTGTGTAAACGCTCAGTGAAGAGCGTCATTGATGTATATTTACATGTTTCTGAAGCGCTGATCATTATAGCTGTCTCTTTAATGGCGTTTAACTTCCCTTTTCCCCTTTAAAAGCTGCAAGACGGACGGCAGATGCGGACGGTCTATTTGATTTGATTATTTGATTGCTTTTGATACTTGCTTATGTTTTTTTTTTTTTGCATGCATCATGCCACTACAGCACATTACACTCCCATGCAATCACAGACATCCAATGAGCGCGTGAACAACGGCCAATCAGAGGAGTTTATGATTCCACTCAAAGCGTCACATTTTTTAAATTTCAGTACTGACTTGGTGCTTTACTATGGTTTGTTAGAATTAGGATTGGTTATCCATTGGTTTGTTGATCTGGAATCTGACGGTGCAAAAAAAAAAAATCAAAACATTGATAAAATCGCTTTTATAGTTTTCTATTTATGTTCGCATTCACTCACAAAAACTCCAAAAAATTGAATGGAACATGATCTTTACTTAATATCCTACTGATTTTTTGCATAGAAGGAAAATCGATAACTTTGACTGATTATGTATTGTTGGCTATAGCCACAAATATACCCGTGCAACTGGTTTAGTGATCCAGGGTCACGTATCTAAGGGGCGCTTGAACACAATGGCCAATCAGAGTTTAAATTGACATTTATTCATTTAGCAGACGCTTTAATCCAAAGCGACTTACAAATAGCAATAGAAGCAGTTAAACTAACAATATGCAAGTGCTATGTTTAATCTAACGCATTTTATTTTATTTATGAATAGATATAGTAGAGAAATAGAAGAGAAAGTGTTAGTATTAATGGATCAAGTGTTGCCGAAAGTTTCCGATTTTCGATTCCGCTCACATTTTTAAAACTTCAGTACCGAAATCGGTACTTTTGACAACTCTAGCCGGACGGCTTGTGTCCAGGTATGGTGTCCTACCTCGCACCTGCCTCTCCAGGCCCAGGATCACCTGCACGGCCTGCTGGAGGATGATGAGTTTAGTCTGAGCCTTGTCGCTCTTCAGGTGCGTCTGACACATGCGGCCCAGCTCCCTGAAGGCCTCGTTAATGTCCCGCACGCGCACGCGCTCGCGAGCGTTATTGGCCATGCGTCGCTCGCGCTCGCGCTGCTCCTTCTCCTCCGCCGTCAGACACTCCTCCGACACGCTGCTGCCGGGGGCAACCAGGCGCTCGTTAGACACCTCGTTAACTCATTTAGACTCTCCTTAAAGCCATTCTACACATACATGGCTTCATTGAGTTGCAACGACTGAAGAACCTGTTCATTACTGTAGATTACCAAACTCTCTGGATGACGTATATCATTTTTATTTACTTTTTAAATATTTTTTAATTATACTTGATATCTAGAACAAAATTTACATTTTATAAAGTATTATACCACATATATATATATATATATATAAAAAAAAAATATATATATATATATATATATATATATATAATTTTATACTTTTTATATTTCATTTTTTTAATTAATTAAAATGATTAAATTATAATTTATATTTATATATATGCATATAAGAAATAAGTTATATATATATATATAAATAATTGTTATAAAAAAATTCGAATTTGTATAATTTTTTTATTTTAAATAAATATTATATGCATATACAAATTATATATTTAAAATTTTATATTAATATAATTAGAATTTTTCTATTTTAATTTCATTATTTAAAATCATTCTGTATTTTTAGAATATTAAATTGTATATTATATATATTTATATAAAAATTTGGATATAAAACTAAAATATTATAAATATCAATTATAATGTTTATATATAATATTAATATTATAATATAAAATTAATTACTAACATTAATAGTAATTATTAATATTATACAGTAATAATATACAATTAAAAATGTATAATTTATATATAATATTAATATTATAATATAAAATTAATTACTAACATTAATAGTAATTATTAATATTATACAGTAATAATATAGAATTAAAAATGTATAATTTATATATATATATATATATATATATATATAAAATTACTTGTCCACAGCGTTAAAATGTCCTTAAAATTCCCTGCAGAACCCTAGTATCATTACGCAAAACAAATCCTGTTAAACATTAGGATTCCAGAACCAGCTTTCTGCTATATTTCAGACCAATGCTGAGACAAACAGGAAGAGCCGGATTAAAACCGAAGCCAGTTAAACGAGGGATGACGAGAAGATCCAGCGGAGGAGAGGAGAGCGGGTCTGATCCTGAGCATCTCGCGTTCATCGGGAATCGACACGCACCCTCAAAACAAGACACCGACGGGCGGATCACAGTGGCTACGTTCACATGCACAACTTTAGTTTCAATCGGACTGAATTCATTACGATTGATGAATCTGAATGTAGAGTTTACATTTTTTCTTATTGTCGGTTCCAGTGGTGCGGATTGAACTGGGAAAAAGGGCATTTAAATTCGCAGCTCTTTCAGCCTGGAATAATCTTACAAAATAAGCTGAAATTCAGGTTTCATTGGACATCTTTAAAGTGATTTTGAAAGACTTGGAGACAGAAACATCTGTTTTGTAGATGCTTTGCCTGACTTATGTATTGATTTACTTATTTTATTATTAAATTTGCCTGTGCGTTTTCTATATATGTATGGATGAATGTTATTTGTTACACCCACATGAGTTGTGTTGCTGATAATCTTGGCCAGGACGCTCTTGCAAAAGAGATTTTTAATCTCAATGTGCTTTCTTTCCTGGTAAATTACGCTATTTCTACGTCATTGCGCTATTTCTATGTCATTACGCTATTTCTACGTCATTGCGTTATTTCAACGTTATTACGCTATTTCTACGTCATTACGTCATTTCTACGTCATTACGTCATTTCTACGTCATTACGTCATTTCTACGTCGTTACGCTTTTTCTACGTCGTTACGCTATTTCTACGTCATTATGACATTTCTACGTCAATACACTTTCTACATCATTATGCTATTTCTACATCATTAGGCTATTTCTACATCATTACGCTATTTCTACATCATTACGCCATTTCTACGTCATTACGCCATTTCTACGTCATTATGCCATTTCTGTCAATACACTTTCTACATCATTATGCTATTTCTTCATCATTATGCTATTTCTACGTCATGACGCTATTTCTACATCATTACGCTATTTCTTCGTCATTACGCCATTTCTACGTCATTACGCCATTTCTACGTCATTACGCCATTTCTACGTCATTACGTCATTTCTACATCATTACGCTTTTTCTACGTCGTTACGCTATTTCTACGTCATTATGACATTTCTACGTCAATACACTTTCTACATCATTACGCCATTTCTACATCATTACGCCATTTCTACGTCATTATGCCATTTCTGTCAATACACTTTCTACATCATTATGCTATTTCTTCATCATTATGCTATTTCTACGTCATTACGCTATTTCTACATCATTACGCTATTTCTTCGTCATAACGCCATTTCTACATCATTACGCTATTTCTACGTCATTACGCCATTTCTACGTCATTACGCCATTTCTACGTCATTATGCCATTTCTACGTCAATACACTTTCTACATCATTATGCTATTTCTACATCATTACGCTATTTCTACGTCATTACGCCATTTCTACCTCAATACACTTTCTACATCATTAAGCTATTTCTACGTCATTACGCCATTTCTACGTCATTACGCCATTTCTACGTCATTATGCCATTTCTACGTCAATACACTTTCTACATCATTATGCTATTTCTACATCATTACGCTATTTCTACGTCATTACGCCATTTCTACCTCAATACACTTTCTACATCATTAAGCTATTTCTACATCATTACGCTATTTCTACGTCATTACGCCATTTCTACGTCATTACGCCATTTCTACGTCATTACGCCATTTCTACCTCAATACACTTTCTACATCATTATGCTATTTCTACGTCATTACGCTATTTCTACATCATTCCGCCATTTCTACGTCATTACGCCATTTCTACCTCAATACACTTTCTACATCATTACGCTATTTCTACATCATTCCGCCATTTCTACATCATTACGCTATTTCTACGTCATTACGCTATTTCTACATCATTACGCTATTTCTACGTCATTACGCTATTTCTACGTCATTACGCTATTTCTACGTCATTATGCCATTTCTCCATCATTACGCTATTTCTACATCATTACGCTATTTCTACGTCATTACGCCATTTCTACGTCATTACGCTATTTCTACATCATTACACCATTTCTACATCATTACGCTATTTCTACGTCATTACGCCATTTCTACGTCATTACGCCATTTCTACATCATTACGCCATTTCTACATCATTACGCCATTTCTACATCATTACGCCATTTCTACATCATTACGCCATTTCTACGCTATTTCAACGTCATTACGCTATTTCTACATTATGCTATTTCAATGTCATTACGCTATTTCTACGTAATTATGCTATTTCTACGTCATTGCACATGCGCAATCCTTTCGGTTTTCAATCCGATCAAGTGTTTAACATGTTCTCTTGATCGGATTAGAAAAAGAATAAACCGACTCTTTCAATCCGATCGAAATTTAATTCGGATCGATTAAGGTTTACATGAAGGCTTTTTTGAGCCGTCAATACAATTACTAAGGGATTATTTGTGTGCATATAAACGCAGCCAGTGTCAGTGGGTTTCAGGAGGCCTGTGGGAACTGCCACGGAGCGAAAGAGCGCAAGTGACAGACGAGAGGACAGCAAGATGAGAGAGATGCACCGTCTGCCCAGAACCGAACAGAAACACACACTGCCACTGAGAGAGCCAGACAGAAGACAAGATGAGGTGAATGCGACTGTCTCATCGTAAACGCATCCCGCTGCTGAGATGCATTTATGCAGTATGAGACTAAAAAAACCTGCAAAGAAAAAAGGGCTGAAGAACAGATGGAGAGATGGGTAAAAAGAAAAACAACCTGGCAAACAGAGGGTTAAACATGACATGCAAGCATTAATCAGATTGTTACAATCCGAAAGCGACTAGAAGGAAACAAATGAACTTCGAATCTTCTAATCTGTGAGGTTAATGCCTGCGGAAAAAGCCTTTCATAGCAGATCAAAGGGAAACGGACATGCAAAAAAAAAAAAAAAAAGAAGGAAATTATAAAATGTGTGAAGACAGATTTAAAAGGATTGGTTGCATGCATTATGCATTATTAAAGGAATAATCAAAACCCCATCATTTACTCAACCCTCATGTCTCGCGTGTTTCTTTTCTGGAAAACAAAACGAGAGATTTATCAGGTTACTGACGCCTCTTTTCATTTGTATGATGCGCACAGATTATGTAAAACATCAAAAATGACAAAAGAAGCAATGTAAGAGTCATAATAATAGTCCAGACAAGAAGTGCACTATATTTCATGTCTTCTGAGGTCATGTGATCATTTTAACAGACTGAAATATTTTTGTCTTGAGATATTCACTGGAAAATCTTATCTGTGCATTTGTTTATTTATACTTGTCATGTCAATACAATACATGTTTGCACCAGAGTTTAACTAAAACTATTAAAACATTTTTTGTTAATTGAAATAAAATAAAAGAATAGATGAACAACAAACTAAGAAAATGAAATGTTGCATTAGCAACTAACTGAAATAAGTTGAAGCACTAAAATAACGATCTGGACATAAATAACTAAAACTAAAAACTGAAATAAAAATAAATTAAACCTAATATAAAAAAACGAATAAAATGACAAATGCGCATAAAATTACTAAACTAATAATTTTTTTAAATTATTTAAAATTTTAATTATAATTTATATACACACGTAAAATTATATGCATATTAGAAATAAAAAATATTCTATATATAAAATATATAATTTTATTATAAATTGAATGAAAAGAATCCATGTAAAAATATTAAATTTGTTTAAAATAATATAATGTAATTTTTTTTATTTCTTATATGCATATAATTTAAAAAAATGATATATATATATAATTTTTTTTATTATAATTAGAATTTTTACATGCAATTAAATGCATACAAGAAAAAAAACTAATATATATAATCATTTTATTACACCTAAATAATTTGAATTTTAATATTTTTATTATCTAAAATCATTAAATTATAAATTATATTTAGAATATTACATTTTATATATTATTTATAAGCTTATTAAAAACCTGTGACTACATAAATACTAATAATACTAAAATACGGCCAAGTTTGACATAACAAATGTTTATTTGTTGTGTTTGTTGTAGCAAATGTGAATGCATGACTGATGCACCAGAACGACAGAAGATGAACAGACTTAAAATTCGGTCTGTTTCTCATACAAATACTAGCATTTGACTTCAGAAGACTAGAAATATAAAGTACAAGATATATGGGTTACTTTCACTATGCTTTTTTGGGCTTGACAGTCCTTAGCTTAGGTTGAGTAAAAGACGAAATTTACATTTTGGGCTTAAGTAATTACTGCGACTAGCTTCAATCTTAGTTTGTTAGTTGCATGAATCTTGCAAGCAGACAGAAAATGGGAAGGGATGAAATGACAGATGACAGAATCGCATGCAGAAAGTGCAGACAGTCCCACAATCACCCTAAACAGACGCCTGAGTGGGCCGCGGAAGGAATTATGACCAAGATTAATCTGAAGCATGATAATTATTAACAGAAAATGTTCTGGGGTTTAATGCAACTTGGTTGGCTGTTTCTAGGGCGTATTTTTCAGGCAAGACACCACAGGTGAATTGAAAAAACAAAACAAAAAAACTGATACATATCACTATACTTTGATTACATTAATTATTGGAACAAAAAAAATAAATGTACAACTCGTTTAAATATGCAAATGATGCATTATCTAATCAGGGCTTATGATATCATCATATCAAACACAAGCTCAAAGGTCTTCACGGCAACCCGTCAAAATAAAAGTTCGGTTTAACTTGAAGAAACTGTGACAGAAATATATTAGTGTTGTACAGTAGAATTTAGCTACGTCTCAATGTAATAATGATATTAAGACTATTAAGAATCATAATAACAAGAAAATATTATTAAATAAAAATTATGGAATAATCAATTTTTCTTCCATGTTTTAATTCTAAAAAACATGTTTAATTTCAAATGATTAAAATATTTAAATTAATGTTTTATGACTTCATTTGATTGGCAAAAAAATAAAAAAAATTATGAACAAAAATTTATGAAAAAAAGTAATAAAAAAATATTAAATTGTTGTTTTTATGAATTCAATTAATTAGACATGCTTTTTGATTATTATAAATTAGTTAAACCATTAAAATGGAGTCTTTAGAAAACTAAACGGAATTTGAAGAAAAAAAAACAAATCATATTTCATAGGCCCTTAACATGTAATTGTTGTTAGACTTTTAATAAATTGTTGTTAAAATGAATAACTTTCATGATTTCAATCAATTAGACAAGTTTTTGTTTACTAAAATTTAATTTAACCAACAATTAAAAAAATTATTTGGGGAAAAATTAAAACGGAATTTGGGAAAAAATAAAACGGATTTCTTAATCTAATTAAATATGCACTGATTTTCATACATTTCCAGAACAGAAATCCGAACATTAGATAAAGTCAGGTTAAAAATCATTTCATATTTTATTTTTGATTTTAATCACTGAGTAAATCAAATTTACGGTCAACAGACTTAGAAGAATTAGGAATAAAATACTATATAAATATAAATAATAAAACTGTAATGTTTAGTGTGTGTAAGGAGATTTCTAACTCAAACTCGCTGCCTGTAAAAATATGGATTGTAATTGAAATCTACAGTCGCAAATAGATAAAGTGCAGTAAAATAATGTATTTTGTTTTAAAAAGTTACACGTAATGAAAAGCCAAACAGCCCATATATAATAAATAATGTATTTTGGATGGTTTATTTCCACGAGTCCTAAACAACACATTATGAAAAGCCAAAATCGATTAATGCACGAAAAACGCTTTTGCCGAAAAAATAAAACAGACTTTAGGGAAAAAATACTATAAAATGTATAGTGTGTGTAAGGAAATTTCTGACTCAAACTCGCCGCCCATTAAGATACGGATTGTAATTGAAATCTACAGACGCAAACTGATAAAGTGCCATTAAATAATGTATTTTGTTATGAAAAGCCAAACAGCCCAAAATCGACCGATGCACGAATAACGCTTTTAGCCTGTGGCGTCTTGCCTTTTTGCACCCAAAACATCATGCATTAAAATCCCTCATGCAACAAATCCGTCGTCCTCCCCTCGCGACCCAGTCAGGCGTTCGGACCACAGACAAGATCTCCGCGGTTCTGCTGGTTCTCACTGATCGGAGGTCAGAGGTCAGTCGCACACACTGACCTCGCACTTGCTGCTCCAGGTTGAGAATAACGTTTACGGCCTGGTGCAGGATGAGCAGTTTGGTCTGAGGTTTCTCATTGCTCAGGTGCAGCTGGCACATGCGGCCCAGCTCTTTGAAGGCCTCGTTGATGTCGCGCACGCGCAAACGCTCACGGGCGTTATTGGCCACGCGCCGCTCTTTCTCCCGCTCCGCCTTCACCTCCACCGGCAAGTCCTCGTCATCCTCGTCTTCTTGACTTCATGGGTCAGAGGAACAAAGAGGTGAGAAGGGGTCACAGGTAAAACAATCAAGGCAGCGAGTCGTTTTCTCAGCGTTACCTTGCCTTAGTGTTTTAAAAATGGACCAATCAGAAGCTGTGTTTTAAAAATGGACCAATCAGAAGCTGTTTTCTCAGCGTTACCTTGTGTCAGTGTTTTAAAAATGGACCAATCAGAAGCTATGTTTTAAAAATGGACCAATCAGAAGCTGTGTTTTAAAAATGGACCAATCAGAAGCTGTTTTCTCAGCGTTACCTTGCGTCAGTGTTTTAAAAATGGACCAATCAGAAGCTATGTTTTAAAAAATGGACCAATCAGAAGCTGTGTTTTAAAAATGGACCAATCAGAAGCTGTTTTCTCAGCGTTACCTTGCGTCAGTGTTTTAAAAATGGACCAATCAGAAGCTATGTTTTAAAAAATGGACCAATCAGAAGCTGTGTTTTAAAAATGGACCAATCAGAAGCTGTTTTCTCAGCGTTACCTTGCGTCAGTGTTTTAAAAATGGACCAATCAGAAGCTATGTTTTAAAAATGAACCAATCAGAAGCTGCTGGAAATGGGATTTGCAAGTAAATTGAGTATGCAAGTGTAATGTTTAACTGCTGGTCAAAAGTTTTAGAATAATTATGATTTTTACATGTTTTTGAAAGGCTCTACTGCTCACCAGGGCTGCTTTTATTTGATCAAAAACACAGTAAAAAAAAAACACTTTTCTAAGTGACCATATTGTAAAGTGTAATTTATTCCTCGTCTTCTTGACTTCATGGGTCAGAGGAACAAAGGGGTGAGAAGGGGTCACAGGTAAAACAATCAAGGCAGCGAGTCGTTTTCTCAGCGTTACCTTGCCTTAGTGTTTTAAAAATGGACCAATCAGAAGCTGCTGGAAGTGGGATTTGCAAGTAAATTGAGTATGCAAGTGTAACTGCTATACACTACCGAATAATTATGACTTTTACATGCTTTTGAAAGGCTCTTCTGCTCACCAGGGCTGCTTTTATTGGATAATAAAAATACAGTAAAAATTGTAAAATATTATTAGAATTTAAAAAAAACTTTTCTATGTGAATATATAGTAAAGTGTAATTTATTCCTGTGATCAAAGCTGAATTTTCAGCATCATTACTCCAGTCTTCAGTGTCACATGACCCTTCAGAAATCACTATAATATGATGATTTGATGCTTAAGAAACATTTATGATTATTATCAATGTTGAAAACTGTTTGCTATTTTTTTGGGAGATCGTGATAAACTACTATTCAAAAGTTTGGGGTACTAAAGATTAAAAAATAAAAAAGGAAGAAACAAAATAAATTAATGCATTTGTTCAGCAAGGATGCATTCAATTGATAAAAAAAGATTCAGTTTCAAATAAATGCTGTTCTTTTGAACTTTCTATTCATCAAAGAATCATGTATCACAGTTTCCACAAAAATATGAAGCAGTTTTCAACACTGATAATAATAATAAATGTTTCTTGAGCATCAAATCATCATATTATCCTGATTTCTAAAGGGTCATGTGACACTGAAGACTGGAGTAATGATGCTGAAAATTCAGCTTTGATCACAGGAATAAATTACACTTTACTATATATTCACATAGAAAACTGCTGATTTACATTGGAATAATAGTTCACAATTTTACAGTATTTTTTATCAAATAAATGCAGCCTAGGTGAGCAGAAGACTTTCAAAAACATGTAAAAATCATAATTATTCCAAATATTTGACAGGTAGTGTGTATTTATATTCCCTTGTATTTAAATGGAGGTGCAGGTACCTCGATCTCGTACAGCTTTTCCCGTCTTTCTTCTCGTCGTCTGATCGATCTCCAATAGACAGGTTCTCATCATCTTCCCTATCTTCCCGCTTTATATCCGAGTTGGAGGAGTGAGAGGAGCGAGGCAGAGAAAGACCTGACACACACACACACACACACACACACACGAGAAGGGATTAGCAACAGAAAAATCACACTGTGTGACAGCAGCACTGTGAAAATATCCTGTAAAGGTGATGAGTTACAGTTTTTGGGTGGTAAATTTAGACTCACTGTGATTCGAGTCTAAATAAGACAACAATAAGAGTTACTGTGTTGCTTTCAAAACATTAATTGCTCTGTTTGAGCTGCACGAGACTTCAAGTCTATCTTTCTTTTTGTAAACCTTGTGTTTTTTGCCACATTGTTTTACATTTACATTAGTGATGAACCAAAATATTTCTTTGCTGAAAACAAAATTTAAGTTCCGAAACCGGAAATAAACTTTATTTAACAATCACCTAGTTAATCAAATTTAATAATAAAAACATTGAGAATTCATTGTTAAATAGCAGCATTGTTTTCATGACTTTATTCAATTATACAATAAAGACATCACAACAGGTTAAGTAAAAATATAATGATTAGGTAATATAGTGCATATATTTTTTTTAAATGCTCCTCTCTAGGGTTATATTTCTCTAGTAGACTTACTAGTCTATGGTAATTGAATGGCTTTTCTGGAGTAAATGTGAAAATTTTGGCCTTTTAAAAATTTCTGGTTGCTGAAATTTCAATGCATCACTAATTTACATTTATGCATTTGGCAGCCACTTTTATCCAAAGCAACTTTTTATCGGTTCATGCATTCATGCATATCGAACTCATGAACTTTGCATTGCGAACACTATTTTTGAATAAAAATAGTAATGTAAATGTATTTTTGAGCTAAGTTGCGTCTGAAAAGCATGAATGCTACAAAAAATTTTGCTGCATGCTTGTCCATTAAAATGCACAAAGCACATCATTTATGAATATAAATCAATCCAGTGTAACAAACTGAGCATTTTGATTAAGAGTAGCACTGACTGGTAAAGACGTCGGACTGAGAAGTGGGCGGAGCCTGATGGTGTCCTTGCAGTGGTAAACCTGCAGCGTCATCACTGAGACTTTGCATCTAGAGAAAAGAGCAGGAGATGGGTTCATATACACACTGATAGTCAACACTCAATAGTGAACATCTGCCATATGAACTTTATTTGAGAGTCAGCATTTCAATATTTCATTTTAGAAAATTATCGTCAGATGCAAACACAGAAACTCAAAGGTTTTCACTAAAACCTGTCAAAATAAAAGTCTAGTTTAAGTTGGTTTAAGAAAAATACAACTATTGTACAGCAGAATGTACTTCTTAAAGTAATTATAACAATAATAGTTTATTAAGGAATATCAGACCATTTTTTATCCATGTTTTAATTTAAACGGCAGTCCTGTTGTGTAGTAGTTTGCTTGCCAAAAAACAAGATTACTTAAATTGTTGAAGTTATGCATTATTTTGATTACCAGTTTTTAATAATAAATTCATATTAAATCATATAAAACACAGAAAAATTCAAACATTTCATACGGTACTATTATTTGTAAAAAATTTAACAAAGTATTAAAAGTCTTAAAGCTTTATAAATTCAATTAATCAAACAGTCTTTGCTGAATCTTCAAATTTAACCGAATGCAGAAAGAAAAAGAAAAAACGGAATTTGTTGGGGGTTAACGGATTACATAGGGCCCTAATAATGTTATTTCTGTTCAACATTTAATAAATTGTTGTTAAATTTGAGAAGTTTCATGATTTCAAATAATTACACATGATTTTTGATTTTGTAAAATATCTTTTAACCATTAAAATGGAATCTTAATGAAACAGAATTTGGGGGAAAATAAAACAGAATTTGGTAAAAAAAATAAAATGTCACGGAGCTTGCTAAGGTTTGAAACAGAGCCTGGGTAATAGGTGAACTCTCACCAGGCCCGGCAGACGGCTGACGAGCCCGAAGGCCTGACTGAGGGAGCCCAGGGCCGCGGCACCAGCCGGAAGTCCAGAGACGGCTGCGCTCAGTAAACTGTGCATGTCTGAGCCGACAGCATGGTTCCTCAAGACATGAAGCGCTTCACCCAGACGGTCATCCATCTTACTCTGCTAAGAAGACAAATCACTCAAACCACTCAAACAATTTGAGTTTATCAAATGCACAAGACAGTATGCAACTGTGATTGTCAATGAAAATGTTATTTATTTATATACAGGCATACACATGCATACACAGATATACACATGCATGCATGCATGCATACAAAGATATACACATGCATGCATACACTGATACACACATGCATGCATACAAAGATATACACATGCATGCATACACTGATACACACATGCATGCATACAAAGATATACACATGCATGCATACACTGATACACACATGCATGCATACAAAGATATACACATGCATGCATACACTGATACACACATGCATGCATACAAAGATATACACATGCATGCATACACTGATACACATGCATGCATACAAAGATATACACATGCATGTATACAAAGATACACACATGAATGCATGCACAGATACACACATGCATGCATGCACAGATACACACATGCATGCATACACAGATACACACATGCATGCATACACAGATACACACGCATGCACACACTGATATACACATGCATACACAGATACACACGTGCATGCATACACTGAAATACACATGCATACACTGATACACACATGCATGCATACACAGATACACACATGCATGCATACACAGATACACGCATGCATGCATACACTGATATACACATGCATACACAGATACACGCATGCATGCATACACAGATACACACATGCATGCATGCATACACAGATACACACAGGCTTGCATACGCATGCATATATCCTGTGCAACACAGCAAAATCTCTAGTTTAAAATTAAGTTGAGTGCTCACAAGGACCACAAAGTCATATATTTAAAGCAATGCAACTGTTTTGATAAACGGTGACCCAGAACATACCGGTGCCTGCAGTCCTGTCTCGAATCCAGGCGATGGAGCAGGCTGAGAAGAACCTTTGGGCCACTGAGATGCAGAGGCTAAAGACAAACACAGAAGTCAATAAAGCCAAGTGCAGCCTGGCTGAAACACTGTTGAGTGTCGCACAGCAGATGGCACCACAGAGCCATTCACACAGGAATTAAAGCTTCAGGAAACCCACCAGCAACATTTGAAGGAGAGCCCACGGGGGTGGAAGGGGTCGAGGAGAAGCTGTTTCCGTTATTGTCAGACGGATATATCTAAAAACGACAAGAGACAATATTAATTAAAGGGTTGAGCTGGAAGAGATCTGTAATTTGTGTGTTTATCACAGTTTACTACATTACCCAAATATCATATAACAATGTAATTCCAGAAACATTTTTAAACCACTAGTTTATAACGATACCTTCATGTCACGATTCGATACATATCACGATACTGAACTCACGATATTATCGCAATACTCCAAGACATATGATAAAAAGTTAACAAAAAATGTACTGTTGATTAAAATGCTAAATTTGATATTACATTGTGTTTGTAAATGAATAGACTTGGACTCTGTGCTGGAAACCCAATGCAGGACAATAGAGACACCAGAATAACAATATTCATGATTCTGAAGCTGAAAATACAGAATTATTTTAGACAAATACACTTGCACTCTTTCACTGACTAGATATATGTAAAATAATGAAAACCACTTTTACTGGTAACGTCAGACATTTGGCATTAACAGGACACACAAATATTCCTCTATTGCATTATATATAGTAGTTTAATATAGTACTGACACTAAAACTCTGTATTTTTCATTTTGGGTGAGTTATACACAATACATATTGTCACTATCCATGATACATATTGATGCATTTTTGTATTGCGATGTATAGTGACACGATATATTGTTACAGCCCTACTAGTTTATCATCATATTTAATTGTAAATGACGGCAAACTCACCGAAGCAAGAGCTTTTCCGATCTCTGCGCCCGAGCTCCCTGCATTCCCGCCTCTGTTTACTGTATTGACAGAGATAGATTGTTTTATTTAACGCCATGTCAGCATTTAAGGCTATTTTCATGGCAAAATTTTAATTACAAAAATACAAATATCATATAAATACAATAAAACCAAGAAAAAAAAACAAGAAGTCATATTATATATATTTTTTGTATTGACAGGGAATGAAGCTCATGTTTACAGGTGAACTGCATTGGAATGGGAGCATGTGACCGCAGGAAAGCTCTGTGGTCGAGTCTTACCCATGATGCTGTCGCTCCCGTTTATGGGTGGCGTGTGGTTGGGAACACCGTATCCAGCAGAAGTGGAGTGAAAGCTGGAGGGAATATTGACCTCGCTCCCGTGGAGAGGATAGTTCTGCGGCGACAGGGGCAAAGGCTGGCGCTTCTGCACACAAAACACACACACAAAATTATTATTCATTAGCATGTGGCAAATGTGTCATGTTATCTAAGACTGTGTTTACACTGGCACAAAAAATCTGATCTTTTAAAGGAACACGCCGACTTTTTGTGACTTATTGAGCTTATTCACCGTATCCCCCAGAGTTAGATAAGTCCATACACACCCTTTTCATCTCCGTGCGTGCCGTAACTCTGTCTGACGCACACACTGCTAGCCTAGCTTAGCACAAAGACTGGAAGTAAATGGTTCCAGCTAGCATACCGCTCCCAATAAGTGACTAAATAACACCAACATTTTCCTATTTATGTTGTGATTTGTATAGTCACAGTGCGTACAAATAACAAGCCTTCTTTTAACCGTATACATACTGGGAACTATATTCTCAGAAGGCGAAGCACTGCTACTTGGGCGGAGTGATTTGCTCGCAGCGCCTGAGAAGCCCCGCGGTGACGAGCAGAGAGTTCGCTCAGAGTGTTGCGCTAATCACTCCGCCCAAGTAGCAGTGCTAATGTATACGGTTAAAAGATGCCATGTTATTTGTACACACTGTGACTATACAAATCACAACATATAAATAGGAAAATGTTGGCGTTATTTTGTCACATTTTTGTCAAGTTAGCGGTATGCTAGCTGGAGCCATTTACTTCCAGTCTTTGTGCTAAGCTAGGCTAGTGGTGTGCGCGTCAGACAGAGTTACGGCACGCACGGAGATGAAAAGGGTGTGTATGGACTTATCTAACTCTGGGGGATACGGTGAATAAGATAAAGTCCCAAAAAGTCGGTGTGTTCCTTTAAACCGCGTTTCCACCGTTGGATCTTTCCCCGGGAACTAGGAACTTTGTGGTGTTTACAAATGTGTGTACGTCTATATGAAGTTCTGGGTCAATATTTCCCCCCTTTAAAAAAAGTCCCTACTCGTGAGCTTTCAGGGGTGGGGCTTATGCATTGAACATGCTGATTGGTTGAGTTCATGCCGCATTTTGATTCGTTGACTCCACGCAGCATTTTATTTCAAACGCGATCTGTTGCGGTGCGTGCAGAAACAGTTGTTTGCTACTCGGATCAAAACTGAGTTTTAAAAATATGACGATGGACTGACAACGACGTTCAGGTAGGCCTGTCACGATTACAAATTTTGCTGGACGATAAATTGTCCAAGAAATTATTGCGATAAACGATAATATTGATAATAAACAATAATATTGTCGTTCTGAGACCATTTTCATCTAAAATAATGATAATGGCATAATAATGCAGGTACACCTTTTCAAAGATCAATAAACTCTTATTTCTAAAGACTGTGTAACATTGAAAACGAAAAACATTTTAAATATCCGCAATAAATCAACAAAACAACCAAAAACAATAAAAGCAATGGACTGTCTCTGTTAACAAAAAATGCACTTCAATAAATACCAAAAACAATAAATAAAATGGATTTAAACAAAATTGCACTTCAAAAAATATTAAACATTAGGCTTAGACATGAATAGTGATACATTCCATTACAAGCAAAACCGCCAGTTAGGACCTTTGTAAACAAACTAACAAACAAAAAAAGCCTCTACAGCCCATATGCAAAAAACTTTTGAAAAATAATTTCGTCAGCATAAAGCTTTGTTCAAATAAAGCAAAAGTGAATTGCAGTCTATGTCCACCAAGCGAGCGAGGGAGAGAGAGCGCGAGAGGTACGAGTGAGAGATAGAGAGAGGGACGAGCGAGAGGTAGTGCTGCGCGAATGCGCTACGGCGCTCTGCAATCAAATACGATATTAAATAGGCTTAGTAAAAAAAACAATATTAAAAAAAAAACAATCTCAAATCAATGTGTGGCGGTCAGCGTTCATATTGTGGCGGGCCGCCACAAATAAATGAACGTATGGGAAACCCTGCCATGTGACTGACAAGCGCCGCCTCCCCACACAAAAGACCATGCAACTGACAAGAGGGTTCACCGAGAGTTGTCATCCAATCTCTTTGGTAGAGAGAGAGAGAGAGAGAGAGACGAGGAAAACAAACAAGCATGCAAATGGAAATTATCGCGGCTGGAAAAATTATCGAGCTATTTTTTTTTTATCGTGCGATTAATTGATTTATTGCCTATCGCGACAGGCCTACGTTCAGGCTTTATTAAGCTTATATTCAGAGAATGAAATCCAATCCTACATCACTGGGTTAATTTGCCTAATATGCACGGTACTTTAGATCGCGGTGGAAACGCAGACACACAACAGGTCTGGGGAAAAAAAGATCCTGGGAAAAATTGTTTCGGGTAATTTCGGTGGAAACGGGGCTTTACTCGCAGATCAGCATGTGTTGCACACGTGTAAACACAAAAATCCACACGAGAGCCGATTTTTCACATCCGATCTGAGACACTTCCAAATGTGGTTTTAAATCAGATACATATCCGATATCTGGACATGCAAACACACAAATCCGATCCCCCTCTGAATGTCAAGCACCCACAAGGCGAGGACGACACGTTCATTCACAAAGATAGCTTTTTAATGTCGTATTATGAGGCAGAGCAGCTTTTTATTTGAGGTGGGAACTTTAAATTTGTATTTGTAAAGAAAATAAATTGCGCGAACACAGAAACTGGAGTTCAGGACCTGGTGTTCAAAGTGACTTTTATAAATGAAACAGCTTCGCTACTGAAAGCTACATTATATTTCTCAGCAATGAGGTGATAACTTCACTGTAATTAATTAAACCAACACAGTTTTGCGGCGACACACATTGTAAATGTATATGTGTGTGTACTGTAATATGTTAGTATGTCTTTCAGGAGATTTTAACTCTCCTGCCAGGTTGTTGTTGAAAATAACAACTTGTTCTTAAGTGACTTGCCTGGTTTAATAAAGGTTAACTAACTAACTAACTATTATTCATGAGCACGTGGCAATTGCACGCATCCATTTATCATCCAGATCTGGTGCAGCCTAAAAGCCTTTCAGACATTAGAAACATTCGATTGCTTTTCCACATGCGGCAATTAACTGCATTTTTTTTCTGTGGTCTCTGACTCATCAGAAAGAAGAAAAAAGGAAAAGAAAAAAACATGGAAATAGGTCCTGATGACATCTGTAGGTTTCAGAAGCTGTATCACAGATGTAGAAACTTGCATGTAATGTGTATACAGTACATTAATACATTTAATAAATTAACCTCACTTTATGGTTCCAGAATGCTCCTATTTAACGCAATATATTATAAAAACAACAATTTTGGGGATTGTTTTTGGGGGGAAGGTTCTAAAACAATGTGGTGAACATTTAACAATTAAACGCATGTTTTCTGTGGTCTCTGGATCATTAGAAAGCAGGCAAAAAACAAAGATGATGTCATCAGGACCTATTACCAAGTTTCAGAAGCTTTATCACAGATATCGAAACTTGCATTTAATGTATATACAGTACATTGATACATTTAATAACTTACCTACACTTTATGGTTCCAGAATGCTCCTATTAAACTCAATATATTATATAAATGACACAATTTGTCAATATTTATTTTTATGAAGTTCCCAAAACAATGTGGTGAATATTTAACAATTAACTGTGTGTTTTCTGTGGTCTCTGGATCATTAGAAAGGAGGGAAAAACACATATACATGCGTACACACACACACACATATACATATACAGGTCCAAAAAAATGTGCATATTGTGATAAAGTTAATTATTTTCCATAATGTAATGATAAAAATTTAACTTTCATATATTTTAGATTCATTGCACACCAACTGAAATATTTCAGGTCTTTTATTGTTTTAATACTGATGATTTTGGCATACGGCTCATGAAAACCCAAAATTCCTGTCTCAAAAAATTAGCATATTTCATCCGACCAAATAAAAGAAGTGTTTTTAATACAAAAAAAAAAAAAAAGTCAACCTTCAAATAATTATGTTGAGTTATGCTCTCAATACTTGGTCGGGAATCCTTTTGCAGAAATGACTGCTTCAATTGCGGCGTGGCATGGAGGCAATCAGCCTGTGGCACTGCTGAGGTGTTATGGAGGCCCAGGATGCTTCGATAGCGGCCTTAAGCTCATCCAGAGTGTTGGGTCTTGTGTCTCTCAACTTTCTCTTCACAATATCCCACAGATTCTCTATGGGGTTCAGGTCAGGAGAGTTGGCAGGCCAATTGAGCACAGTAATACCATGGTCAGTAAACCATTTACCAGTGGTTTTGGCACTGTGAGCAGGTGCCAGGTCGTGCTGAAAAATGAAATCTTCATCTCCATAAAGCTTTTCAGCAGATGGAAGCATGAAGTGCTCCAAAATCTCCTGATAGCTAGCTGCATTGACCCTGCCCTTGATAAAACACAGTGGACCAACACCAGCAGCTGACATGGCACCCCAGACCATCACTGACTGTGGGTACTTGACACTGGACTTCAGGCATTTTGGCATTTCCTTCTCTCCAGTCTTCCTCCAGACTCTGGCACCTTGATTTCCGAATGACAAGCAAAATTTGCTTTCATCCGAAAAAAGTACTTTGGACCACTGAGCAACAGTCCAGTGCTGCTTCTCTGTAGCCCAGGTCAGGCGCTTCTGCCGCTGTTTCTGGTTCAAAAGTGTCTTGACCTGGGGAATGCGGCACCTGTAGCCCATTTCCTGCACACGCCTGTGCACGGTGGCTCTGGATGTTTCTACTCCAGACTCAGTCCACTGCTTCCGCAGGTCCCCCAAGGTCTGGAATCGGTCCTTCTCCACAATCTTCCTCAGGGTCCGGTCACCTCTTCTCGTTGTGCAGCGTTTTTTGCCACACTTTTTCCTTCCCACAGACTTCCCACTGAGGTGCCTTGATACAGCACTCTGGGAACAGCCTATTTGTTCAGAAATTTCTTTCTGTGTCTTACCCTCTTGCTTGAGGGTGTCAATGATGGCCTTCTGGACAGCAGTCAGGTCGGCAGTCTTACCCATGATTGCGGTTTTGAGTAATGAAACAGGCTGGGAGTTTTTAAAAGCCTCAGGAATCTTTTGCAGGTGTTTAGAGTTAATTAGTTGATTCAGATGATTAGGTTAATAGCTCGTTTAGAGACCCTTTTCATGATATGCTAATTTTTTGAGACAGGAATTTTGGGTTTTCATGAGCCGTATGCCAAAATCATCAGTATTAAAACAATAAAAGACCTGAAATATTTCAGTTGGTGTGCAATGAATCTAAAATATATGAAAGTTTAATTTTTATCATTACATTATGGAAAATAATTAACTTTATCACAATATGGTAATTTTTTGAGAAGGACCTGTATATACACACACATACATAAATACAAATGCATATATTATATAATGTGTGTATGTACATGTATAACAAACTTTTATGTTAAATGCGATTAATCGATTTGACAGCACTACTAAATATATTATATAAACAATTAGGTAACACTTTACAATAAGGTTTCATTTGTTAACATTAGTTAACATGAACTAACATTAATAAATGCTTTGAAAATATCTTGCTCATGTTATCTAATGCGCTAACTAATGCTAACAAATGAAACCTCATTGTAAAGTGGTACAAAAAATACATTAATTTAATAAACATTCAATTTAATGAAGTTCAAAACTATGGTGAACATTGATGGAAAATGAACTGGGTTTTTTTTTAACCATACGAGATCGTGATCATGTTTTATCGTCCTCATTCCTAATGAATAGTCAAGTCACATTCATTAATAAAGTGCAGATTGTGTCAAAGCAGCTTCACATTAATAAACAAGAAAATAACAGTATCAATGTTGCAAAGTTATTCAATTTAACGCAGCTTCAGCTCAAATTTGATTTAATTTAAATCACACAGTGTGAATAACGCAAAGTTCATTAGATATGAAGCAAACTAAACGAACTACAGAAGATGAGATTCATTATTCAAGCACTTTAGAAAGAGTCATTTGTAAGACTGAATGCAGTTCTTCATGGCTCACCTGTGGGTTTATGGAGGAGAACGGGGCCGGCTGACCGATGTGAGGAGAGTTACTCATCACCGGAGGATAACCCGACTGACCCCAATGATCCGGGAGTCCATCTGATAAAACAAGATCCTCTTATCAATGCTCGTTATTCATGGAAAACGTGTAATCCAGATGAAACCGTCTGGAAGAGCAACTGTGAAATTCTGCCCTTATAAAATAATCAAACACAGGTGAAACTGAAGTTCATTCATTTCAGTAATTCAACTTAAAAGGTGAAACTAATATATTATATAGACTTATTACATGCAAAGTGAGATATTTCAAGCCTTTATTTCTAATAATTTTGATGATTACGGCTTACAGCTATGAAAACCTTTTCACAATATTCTAATTTTGAATTTGGGGTTTTCATAAGCTGTAAGCCATAATCATCAAAATTATCAAATAAAGGCTTGAAATATCTCATTTTGCATGTAATATGTCTATATAATATATTAGTTTCACCTTTTAAGTTGAATTATTGAAATAAATGAACTTTTGCACGATATTCAAATTTTTTGAGTTTCACCTGTATATGGACGTGAAGTACATTATATTGTGATATAAAAAACTAGAATAGATAAGAAATTAGAACATATGAAAAACAGTTTGGCGTCAAATACTTGACGACAAAAGATTATTTTAACTAATCACTGCCTTTTTATATTTTACATCTACCTTAATATTTTATATATTTATATTTTATATTTCCAGATGAAACCGTCTGGAAGAGCAACTGTGAAATTCTGCTCTTATATAATAATCAAATATATGGACGTGAAGTACATTATATTGTGAGATATAAAACTAGAATAGATAAGAAATATTAGAACATATGAAAAACAAAAGATTCTTTTCACTAATCACTGGCTTTTTATATTTTACATCTACCTTAATATTTTATGTATTTAAATAGTCTAATGTGAATTGAAACGCACAATCTGAGCCAAATATGAACAATTGCAAAAGCCTACTGTAAAAAATTTAAATCAATTCATTTAACCCTTGTGCATCAATTAAAAAAAGTTACACATAGGTACACAGAGGACAAAAATGTCCATGTTTAAAAACTGTCATAAAAATGGGAAGCTTGGGAGCACAGACTTAAGTTTGGTATCATTTTAAAGAAGACCCTTGGGGGATTATTGCTGAAGTAAAAAAATTATAATAAGTAAATCCAAAAAAAAGTTATATAGGTATAAGTTTATGAAAATTATTTATGAAAATTATTTTATACAAAATATATATTTTATAAATCAAATTGAACTCTAAAACAGCAAGAAAATAAAAGCCATAAATCTAACTAAATTGTGTTCCAAATTTGAGGATGATATCTCAAAAAAAGAGCTTTCGGTAAGAGTTTGTTTGGGCGCAGTAACAGATTTTCCCCATTGGGTGCCAGCAAAACTCCACTAGTCACACAGTGATTGGATTTGTTATTTGCAGTTGAGTTTTTCTCTCTCAATATTACAAACACACACATGCACACACACACACATATTTTTTTATAACACACATACTAACCACACTCTGACATCCATACCAACACACCCACACAAATATCGTTGCATAATTTATCCAATTGGCTCTATAATATGCCGAAGCAGAAAACAGGAATAAAGCGATATTTGTTTTAGAGGCCAAACCTGGAAAAATGGCACCATCTGATAAAAAAATAGTCAAAATTAAAAATTTTAAGCCTTGCCAACATAATGAAAGCCTCTTAACAAAGATTGCATCATTTTATAGTTGAATGGCCCTGAGATAAAAAATTGCAGTTTTAATGGGTTTCAATGGGGACATTTTTGTCCAAAAGGCGCTGAGAGGGAAGTATTTTGTGGACCTAGTGCAAAAAAGATTTTTCAAAGGAAATGGGGGTGAAATAGTAAAATTACAATAAAAATACACACCTGTGCCAAAATTCATGCAGTTAACATTAACAAAAAAAAAAAGTTACACATAGCTACAAAGTGGACAAAAATGTCCATGTCAAAAAACTGTCATAAAAATTTTAGGTTTGGGTGCAAAGACTTAAGTTTGGTCTCATTTTAAAGAGGACCCTTGGCAGATTATTGCTGAAGTTAAACAAGTGAAAAAAGTCAAACCAAAAATTTTGTATAGAGGTTTAAGTTTATGAAAATTATTTATGAACATTATTATCGTTATTTTATATAAAATATATATTTTATGAAACATGTTGAACTCTAAAACTGATATAAATTCAAAGCCATAAATCTAAACAAGTTGTGTTCCAAATTTGAGGATGATATCTCAAAAAATGAGCTTTCGGTAAGAGTTTGTTTGGGCGCAGTAACAGATTTTCCCCATTGGGTGCCAGCAAAACTCCACTAGTCACACAGTGATTGGATTTGTTATTTGCAGTTGAGTTTTTCTCTCTCAATATTACAAACACACACATGCACACACACACATATTTTTTTATAACACACATACTAACCACACTCTGACATCCATACCAACACACCCACACAAATATCGTTGCATAATTTATCCAATTGGCTCTATAATATGCCGAAGCAGAAAACGGGAATAACGCGATATTTGTTTTAGAGGCCAAACCTGGAAAAATGGCACCATCTGATAAAAAAATAGTCAAAATTAAAAATTTTAAGCCTTGCCAACATAATGAAAGCCTCTTAACAAAGATTGCATCATTTTATAGTTGAATGGCCCTGAGATAAAAAATTGCAGTTTTAATGGGTTTCAATGGGGACATTTTTGTCCAAAAGGCGCTGAGAGGGAGTATTTTGTGGACCTAGTGCAAAAAAGATTTTTCAAAGGAAATGGGGGTGAAATAGTAAAATTACAATAAAAATACACACCTGTGCCAAAATTCATGCAGTTAACATTAACAAAAAAAAAAAAAGTTACACATAGCTACAAAGTGGACAAAAATGTCCATGTCAAAAAACTGTCATAAAAATTTTAGGTTTGGGTGCAAAGACTTAAGTTTGGTCTCATTTTAAAGAGGACCCTTGGCAGATTATTGCTGAAGTTAAACAAGTGAAAAAAGTCAAACCAAAAATTTTGTATAGAGGTTTAAGTTTATGAAAATTATTTATGAACATTATTATCGTTATTTTATATAAAATATATATTTTATGAAACATGTTGAACTCTAAAACTGATATAAATTCAAAGCCATAAATCTAAACAAGTTGTGTTCCAAATTTGAGGATGATATCTCAAAAAATGAGCTTTCGGTAAGAGTTTGTTTGGGCACAGTAACACATTTTCCCCATTGGGTGCCAGCAAAACTCCACTGGTCACACAGTAATTGGATTTTAGATTTGCAATTGAGTTTTTCTCTCTCAAATATTACAAGCACACAAACACATATACACACACATTTTTTTTTATTACACACATACAAACCACACTCTGACATCCATACCAACACACCCACACAATTATCGTTCCACAATTTATCCAATTGGCTCTATAATATGCCGAAGCAGAAAACAGGAATAAAGCGATATTTGTTTTATAGGCCAAACCTGGAAAAATGGCACCATCTGATAAAAAATAGTAAAAATTTAAATTTTGAAGCCTTGTCAACAGAATGAAAGCCTCTTAACAAAGATTGCATCATTTTATAGTTAAATGGCCCTGGGATTAAAAATTGCAGTTTTAATGGGTTTCAATGGGGACATTTTTGTCCAAAAGGCGCTGAGTGGGAGTATTTTGTGTAGCTAGTGCAAAAAATATTTTTTTAAGAAAATGGCGGTGAAATAGTAAAATTCCAATAAAAACACACACCTGTGCCAAATTTTATGCAGTTAGCATTAACACTGGCAAAGTGATCAAAAAAACAAAACTGAAAAGGACAAAAATGTCCATAAGGATGCACAAGGGTTAAATACATTTATTAAATAAAATATGAATTATTAATCGGATGTATTGTTTTCCATTACATTTAGAGAAGATAATGTGTTTATTTAAAAATGCATGTAACAAAAAAAAAAGTTTTACAAAATTCAACAATCAATTGGATGATCTAGGTTCTGTTGGGAAAATTACAAAAAATAGTAAACAAATAAATAAATGAATATTAAGATCAATGTTAATCGCAAAAAAAAAAAAAATTCACCAAAAATCACCACCACTGATGTTTATGGTCCAAATTTCACTATTAGCTACGACTTTTGCCTCAATAAACTCCTAATTACTGCTTATTAATAGTTAGTAAGCTATTTGTTAAGTTTAGGTATTGGGTAGGATTAAAGATGTAAAATATTTTCATGCAGAAAAAGGCATTAATATGTGCTTTACAAGTACTAATGAACAACCAATATCCTAGTAATTTGCATGCTAAAAAACATCTAGTTAATAGTGAGAACTGGAGCCTAAACTAAAGTGTCGCTCGATCTCCTGTGTGTTTACATACCTTGCATGTTAAAAAAGCCTGGATAAAGGTTTCCCGCTTTAGAGCCGGGGTATCCGGTGCCGTCCTGGTTATAGTCGTCACCGGTGGAGCCTGGGTAGGCCTGCCAAGCAGAAGAAGAAAGCGCTGGGATTTAGGTCATGAGGATGTGATGTGGACTCGTCCAGAAGATGTGGTTCTGCTTTAGGCCACAGTATGTGTGCATGTGCAATAAATTAGGAAACATTCATCGGAGATCAGAGAACGAATCCTGACTCGAGGGAAAGTACAAAATCACCCAACCGACTACAACAACACGTCAATGGACAAGAGTTACCATACATGGACACTTTCTATCCATTTATTACATGTACACATACATATACTCTTTTTTTTTTTTTTTCTTCTCTGAGTTATAAATGTTTATATATTTACATTTGCCACTTGACAAGTGCTAATTTCAGGTCTGATTAAGGATGAGTAGGGCCATATTTCATGCCTTGATTCCTGAATCCAGGCATAAAAACTGAATTTATTGTATAATGTGTAATTTCACAGAATTTGACAAATCTTGGATGAATAAATCAAAAGCAGGACAGTGCACTAAAATTAAAATCGCACTATAGACTAGTGTCTGTGAAGTTTATTTCATTTCGTATGATTAAAAGCTAAATTTTATCCCTTCATTTGATTGCCAGAAAAATGTAAATACACAACACGGGGGTGTCATTAGAATTGATTCTTAAATCATTGATTATTCAAATTTAAACCATTGAAATGGAATCTAGAAAACTTAAAACAAATAACAGAATTTGGTAAAAAAATAAAAATAAAAAAATGGAATTTGAGAAAAAAAAAACTATTTCATAGGGTCCTAAACATGTAATTTTTTTTTTTTTATTATAAATTGTTGTTAAATTGTATAAGTTTCATGTTTTTAATTAATTATATATGCTCTTTGATCACTAAAATTTACTTTAACCATTAAAATGGGAGTCCAAAACGGGGGGGAAAAAACGTAATCCAGAAAAATTAAAACGGAAAAAACGAAATATGGAAAGAAAAAAATAATTCATAGGGCCCTAGATGAGTCACAATGAGAGATTAAACTAGCATTTTGTTGCGCTCCATGATCAACGCTTTAAATATTAATAATAATATTCAAGTGTCTGATGTGAAGAGCATCTGATCAGGGTTTGATTAAACAGATATAACTAGTCGTCCTTAGTTGGCATTAACAAAGGCATCATGTAAAAAACGCTGTATACATTGTTTTTCACCGATACAATACAAATGACAAAGCACGCCTGTCTAGACATGAAAGGGTGTTAATATCATGAACATGTGACCAAATTACGAGCCAATTAAACACAACAAAGGGGTCAAATACAAGCAACGCTCCAGTGATTGGATGTCAGTGACAGTAAAAATCCAAAGAAAATAAATAGACGGCACAAAATAGAAGAAAAGATACCGAAGATGATGCATGCACACAAGAAAGAAAGAAAGAAAGAAAAAGAAAGAGAGAGAAAAAGAGATGCATTCCCAATTACAGAGCCATCTGCCCATTCCTGGAGACCGGCCAACACCGCAGACAGCTGGAGACGCATGGAGAGAACGAGGAGGGAAAAATGAAAGGAAAGAGAAATAGATGAGGACAGGGAGAATAAAAATAGAGGGACTATTTGAGGGCCATAGAGACAATAAGACCAGTGTTAAGAACAGTAGTGCAATAACCCAGGCATAAAACTGATGAGGTTACATGAAAATATACCAGTGCAATTTCTGAGATGCTGTTCTAGTTTAAATGAGTTTTCAATTTTCTGTTAAAATTGTAGTTATTTTAGTAATGTTGTTGTTTGTTATGTTAGTAATGCTGATGTTTGTTATTTTTATCAGTGATCTATTTATTTTTTGATAAGTACTTTAGCAAATCAAGTACAGACTGTTTCAAAGCAGCTTTACTGAAAATGCATGTTTCAAATGTTAAAATTAAGACGTTTTACAGGGCCAATCAGGGCCAAATAATCCTTTACAAATTATAAAATAAGACATAATTCGCTTATTTTACAGAAATACTGCATTAGATAATGTTTCAGTGCAAAAATGCTGGTTGTTCTGACCTGGCACTTATTTGTGATTAGAATACAAAACTGTTTTTATGGTTTAAGTAACTATAATAACGTGATATATACACGGTAGGATTTCAGTACAATTCAGTTTTTCCAAGAAAGTGTTTAATGTTTTATTTCTCATATCTTTTAGATAACTGGTATCAATCTCAGACAGGTTTGTTAAAGTCCCCCTGTGGTGAAAATCCAGCTTTTAATGTTGTTTATATGTCTATGTGGTGTTTTTAATATGCTTTATGACAAATCATGTGTAAATTCATAAGTCGACAGCATTGCTGAGTATTTTCTCCTTAAAAATGCAGTGAACCAAAGACCGTCTCAAAAACACGCTTTGAAATCGCTGACGTCACAAACTACTACTTTTTCCCCCCAGAATTGCATGATATAAAAACCCAGTTGCATGTTTTAAATGACTAATTGCGAGATATAAATATGCAATTCTGAGAAGAAAAAAAATCTGAATTGTGAGATTTATTTTTTATTCTGTGGCAGAAACAAGCTTCCATAGCAATCCTACTTATATTGCACTTACATTAATTTGAAACAAGCATACAGTAGTAAAATTTGATTATCAGCTGTGACCAAATGACCGATTAAAGGGATCGTTTACTCAAAATTAAAATAAAGTCATAGTTTTGTCATCTTTTTAAACAACTATGATTTTTTTCCTTCCCTGGAACATAAAACAAGAAATTCTGCAGATTTTCCAAGTTGCTCTTGGCTCAACAGACCCAAACTATTATTCACTGAAAATGCAAATGTTGTGATGGCTCCTGATCACTGGGATGATTTTATTAAAATAAATAGAGCAGCTGAGAAGCTAAATTTCCACAGACAGAAAATCATCCGATCATATGAGGGTGTGTGAATGACGACAACTTTGCTTTAAATTAAGTCTGAAATTCAGTGTACATTTGCTGTTTTTTAATACTTTGTGAGTAAATATTGTGTCAAATATTCATTTAATATCAGCTATTGTGCGTACATCTTATATAATTACTGTATTTTCCAGAAATTAAGTAGTACCTGACTATAAGTCGCACTGGGTCTAAATTGCATTGATAGAAAAAAACGCCATTACATTCAGAAGTAACAAAAATATGTTAAAATAAAAATGGGGAAATACACTATATAATTAAACTTGAGCTCACGTACGTCTCAGTAAAATGACTGAAAAAAATTTTTAGTTTTAGTGTCAGTACAACATCAAACTACTATATATAATGTTGAATATAATGTATAATAATGCAATGGAGGAATATTTGTGGGTCCTGATAATGCCAAATGTCTGATGTTACCAGAAAAAGTGGTTTTCATTATTTTAAATATATCTAGTCAGTGAAAGCATATTTGTCTAAAATAATTCTGTATTTTCAGCTTCTGATCATGAATATTGTTATTCTGGTGTCTCTATTGTCCTGCATTGGGTTTCCAGCACCGAGTCCAAGTCTATTCATTTACACACACAATGTAACATCAAATTTAGCATTTTAATCAACAGTTAATTTTTTGTTAACCTTTTACCAAATGTTTTGGAGTATCGCAATAATATCGTATCGTGAGTTCAGTATCGTGATATGTATCGAATCGTGACATGAGTGTATCGTTACACCCCTGAAAAAAAAAAAACATGACTTAAGATTTTGGAAAATACGTTAAAATTGTATTTATCGCCTTACATTTTGCTCTGTACTGGAAACAAGGAAAACCGAACAGTTTTAAATAGGAAACAGAGCATGCACCGCTGCCCACGTCAGCTCTCCAAGGCCTCGGAGGAATTACTGGATGAGCACTTTGTCCATGCAAGAGATTTGCAAAGGCAGTGTGTGAGGGAGGGGTGTTTTGACTGCATGCACATGCAAGCATGAATGCACGACTGCATGCACAACAAACACAACCATAAAGGGAAAGACAACATCTGCACACTCCCGTGGAGAAACTATAGGCAGCTCGCAGTATGCATGTAGTGTGTGATATGAGCACTACAGAAAGTGCATGTGTGTGTGTGTGTGTGCGCGCGCATGTGTGTTTTGGGTCAGATTGATGGCACGTGGCGTGATAATCTGGGCTCAGACACTAATGAGGCCACGTCGACACTCACCGAAGAAATAGACGTCGGCAATCCATGAGGAACCTTCCGGATCTTTTTGGGCAGCGGATCTGAAATTAAAGCATTATTAGCAGATCACAAATGCATGCCAAAGACTGATTAAGGTGATCATGATTGATGAGCTGATGCAAAAGACGACACCTCATGATTTTCAAAAACCACACATTTTCATAACTGACTCAGTGTCGTCATTGCATGTGCCCATATTGCATAAGGGAAAATATCACTAAATATGCCATTTGAATATAATATAAGACTGTAAGGCTGCAAGATATCAAAATAATATTGCGATTTTATTAAATAAATGAACTGCGTGCATGTAAATCATACAGTATATTAAGGATGCACGATATATCAGCCACCATATCGGTATCGGCCGATAAATGTATATTTATTTATAATGTTATCGTCCTGATAAAAAAAAACGTGGCTGATATATTAAAGCTGATAACTAATGCATTATTTCCTTCAGCTGAGACACTTCAGATGAGCACTGTTCAACATGATGGTTTTGAATTATTTTAAATATGATTGGAATCACTTTGAAAAGGAAAATACAGTAAAGTGAAGTCCGTCATATAGGCTACAAAAAATCATAATGAGAACATTGTAATTGTGTGCTTAAGACATAGTGAGACTTTTGTTTTGTAATCAGGCTCTCAAAAATATCAACATTTAGAGTTAGATTTATCGGCCAATATATCGGTTATCAAATATAAAGAATTATCGGTTAACCAAAAATTTCATATCAGTGCATCACTAATATATTTATTTAGCGGCAATATGTCAGAATAAAATCTCAAAGGGTTGCCGTTTGATCACAAAGAAATTAAGATGTAAGATAAATATTTGATAAATATTTGTATTACTTTTTTTGCTTTTATAATTATTTTTATTTTACAGTACAATATTATTATTACAATATATTTCTTATTTTGTTTAAAATAAAGGCTATATTTAATAGTAATCAAAATAAATTCATTACTATTAAAATAGCATTATTTTATAGTCATATTGAAGTGGTCAAAAACGGCCTACGAAAACTTAAGCGGAAAGCATTTTTTATTTTCATTACTCTGTTCACTTTATGGTTACTAGAAAAGGTTTGAATTAGCTTTTTATTAAGAGTAAACAAAAGTTTTTCCCAAATTGTTCAGACCTGATGAGCTTAGAAAAGGTCTGGCTATGTGAAATCCGTTTTATACAGTTTAGTGGTCATTATGCAAATATTGTTAACAACCAACCAATCACAAGCAAGCATATCTATCAAACCTAAAGTCATGAGGTTAATCGTTTTTGAAAACGTTGTTTCAAAATCGATTCTCAAAAACCAAGAATCAAATTTTTTCCATATTTATTTATCCTTCACCCAAAAGCCAGTATTAGTTTTCCTCCGCTGCCTATTCATTGTATGCATTTGAAATATAGAGTTGGGTTCTGTTTTAATGTACCCAAGTGTACCTAAAATAAAAAGAGTTTAATATACAGGTTTGTGGCCCATTCATTTCTTTTTATTAATTAACCACTTGTAAACTTATATGTTTACAGTTCTTTTTTTATAAATATAAGATTGGTATTAAATCTATATTCATTTAGTCGAATCGAAATCGAATCGAGAATCAAATAGAATTGAGAGTTTGCGAATCGATACCCGGCCCTAATGAGAACATCATAATTGTGTACTTGAGACATGGTGAGACTTTTTGCTTTGCAAGCAGGCTCTCAAAAATTATATAAAAATTTGGATTTAGATTTATCAGCCAAAATATCAGTTATCAAATATAAATTATCATCGTTTATCGATATCAGGTAAAAAATGTCATATCAGTGCATCCCTTATAAATATATTTATCGGCAACACATCAGAATAAAGCTATTTTACAGTTCAATAGTATTATTACAATACATTTCTTATTTTGTTTAAAATATTTATTTAATAATAATAACAAAAAAATCATTATCATTATTAAAATAGTATTATTTTATAGTCATACTGAATTGGTCAAAAACTGCCAATGAAAACTTAAACGGAAAGCTTTTTTAATTTTATTTTATCACTCTGTTCACTTTATGGTTACTAGAAAAGCTTTGAGTTATTTTTTTTATAAAGAGTAAACAAAAGTTTTTCCCAAATTGCTCAGACCTGATGAGCTTTGAAAAGGTCTGGTTTTAAACTTTATGGTCACTGGAAAAGGTTCGAGTTAGTTTTTCCCAAATCGTTCAGCTTTGAAAAGGTCTGGCTACGTGAGACTAGGAAATCTGTTTAAAGTGGTCATTATGCAAATATTGTTAACAACCAACCAATCACAAGCCAGCAGATCTATCAAACCCAAAGCCATGAGGTTGAAATGCACCGATCCAGATCTAGCCCTGGGCAAAAAAAATAGATTTTTTTTAAATGCCTTAATAATACCCAGCGTTATTTGGCTCTCATCTCACCAATGTTGGAGTCAGCCGGCCTCCGGCGGTGAGGACTGTAGAACTGAGAAGAGACTTTCATGCCCGGCGAGGAAAGCCCATCGGACCCCGGGATGTTAATATCACCTGGCAAGTGCTGCGGCTAAACATAAATAAGAGCTCTATGAAGATGAAACCCAAAATTGGTCAACAACTTAATAACAGCAGATGTTATGTGTCCATTACCTGTGTAACGGGGTAGCCTCTTTCAGATTTCCCTGGGGGGGAAACACAAAAAAATCTTGTATTCAGGCAAAACGGTTCAATTATTACACTTGGATTACTAATGGCTAGGCCTATACAGAATCTGAAATTATTTTTTGCTGTTGTTTAAAAAATGTTGTGCTGGCTGTATGAAAAAATCTAAGACAATCTGGGAATGCATTGAGCACGTCAACATGGAAAAGCATTAGCAACCCATTTAACTTCAATATTGTGGCGCAAATCTGAGCGAAACAGGATACTTGACGAGAAAAGGCAGGACTTACAGAATTGATTGATTAAATCTAGTCAAATTTGATTTAATGTTGCTATTAAATACGGTAGTGGAGCTGTATAACTGATAATTAACTAACATTACAACATATTAATGCATTAAAACTTCCCCCTTTCAGTTCATTCACAAAATTTACTGGAATGAATATATATAAAAAATTTAAATGAATTAGATTTATATTTACAATATATAAAATATACACATATACATATATATATGAACACACATATACATACGGTGATTAGCATAAGTGAATACACCCATGCTAAAGTTGACTAAAAAGAGTTAAATTAATGCCATTCATTCTTTGTGAATGAATAATGTATCGTAAATAAATAAATGTTCTTCCTTAAAATACAGGATGCATAAGTCAGGACACCCCTATGTTAAATTTCCATAGAGACAGCAGATTTTTATTTTTAAAGGCCAGTTATTTCATGGATCCGGGATAATATGCATCCTGATAAAGTTCCCTTGATAAATTTTTTCCCCTGTTTTTAGTCAACTTTAGCATGGGATTATTCACTTATGCTAAGCACTGTATATATAAAAAAGTCATTTCAATGTATATGTATATGTATGTATATATATATATATATATATATATATATATATATATATATATATATATATACACACACAGTATATATATATTTCTAAATATTTTAATGTTAATATTTAAATATAATTAAAGTAATTTTAAGGCATTAAAACCTTCCCCTTTAGTTCACTCACACTCCAAATTGTAATAGAAGTATAAATATTAAAATTACACACACGTGTGTGTGTGTATGTATGCATGCATGCATGTATATATATATATATAAATAGATAAGTATATTTTTATATTGTAAATATGAATCAAATTATTTTAAATTAGATTTTATATATAATGTACATAAGTGTACATCTCATTTAAATTAATTTGATTCCTATTTACAATATACAAATATATACATGCAAGCATGCATACATACACGTGTGTATATATATACACACACAAATTTAATACATATATAATTCGACTTTATATATATATATATATACACACTTGTAATGTAATGTAAATAAATAAATGTAAATATAATTGCATTCATTTTAATATTGTGTGCATATACACACACCTCTCTAAAAAAGTGATGAAGCTGTGGTACTAGTAAACTAACATTACAACAAACTAATGCACTAGATATGAAACTAATGGTGCTTGTGATTTATTCATGACTGCTAATGTTGGTGTGAGTGTCGCCGGCCTCCATCTGTCTGCGTGTGACCTCGCCTGGCCGAGGTGAGCCGGTTATGGGTTTAAGACTGGGCACAAACAACAAATTGTCCCATTATAAATGCCTAAGTGGTAATTAGTTAAAAAGCAACCCCCACCCGGCTTTAAAGCCCAGAGAGGCGCGTGGATTAAACCCCCCCCCCGCAGAAAAATCCCTGCGTGACCTAAACCTGCTCAGGACAGCGGGACAGTTACACTTCAGGCTGATCTACTGTGGAAATGAGGTCGATTCGATGTATAGTTTGTCACTAACACACACACAGAGTCTCCAAAAACACCTCATCCATAAGAACAATCCATCATTGTAAAAATCTAAACTCTCTAAAATTACTGTGAGAAATTTTGCGGGTGTTGCGTTAACTTACCGTCAATATCCAAGTTGTACATGCCGTCATGCTCAGGGTAGTGAGGCCCGTCTCCATACAGCTAACACACAAAAACACACAATCATATACAACAGCTGCATTGAGAACACACATTTAAAAGTAGAGATGCACCGATTACAATTTTCTAGGCCGATTCCGATTTTTTCATCGAGTTTGACCTGCCGATTCCAATTTCATTTTTTCTAACCACTTTACAGAACACAGAAATATTTATTTTCTCTCTTTTCTTTAGTAGAACATTTTACATTTTGCATAGAACATTTTTTGAACAGTAATTGCGATAAAATAGACCTATATAAATCACTCCTGGTGTGGGACATTCACACACATCTAAAGTGCAGTGTTATGGAAGAACCATTTTATTCTTTTCACATCCAATATCCAACTAATAAAATGTGTTCATTTCAAAAAGAAAATTCATTTTCTTTTCTGACAGCCTACTCCAGTTCTTGTTAAAACACACCAGACATGCAAATTCTGTGCATTTTGGGCACTTTTTGCGTGAAATCATTTATTTTTTATCCGTATCGCATATGTCAGACTGACCACCAGCCGATCAATCGGTGCATCTTTTTTAAAAGTAGGGATGGGTACCGAAACCCGGTATTAAACGGCCCCGGGGCTGAATATTGAAAGACCGTTGTATCGATAAGCTCGGACGTTATCGGTTCTGCTGTCGGTACTGGAAAAACACATGTAGGCCTACTATTTATTATTGCTATAAAGACGTTATTATTTTTTTAATCATCTCGCCAGCCATTTCTATATATAATATTAATATTAAACCATTTGTCTGTGATGCATATTTTGTTATTCCCAGTCCGAGAGAGAGAGAGAGAAAGAGAGAGAGAGATAGAGAATCTGTAATACCGTTAAAACCTTAACGATACCCATCCCTATTTAAAAATGGTTATACCATCAAATATCGATATGACTGAAAGTTGTATACTATGTAACATTATGTACTTAAAACTCGCAGCATTTACTGGAATTAAAATTATATTTAAATTAAATAATATATAACTTAAAAATGTAATAATAAGAATACATATGTATGTATGTATGCATATGTGTGTATATATAAATTATATTTAAATATGAATTATATACAACTATAAAGAGGTCAGGTCAAATACAAAACATATACAACAATACTTTTAAATATTTAAATGGCTGTCTCTTCATATAAATGATATAAAAAGACTTTCATGTACACAATTATATATATATATATATATATATATATATATATATATATATATATATATATATATATTAGAGCCCTACCGATATGGATTTTTGGGGGCCGATGCCGATACCGATATAAGGGAGTAAAAAAAGCCCGATACCGATATATCGGCCGATATTATTTATGTGTATATTATAATACAGTAGCAATATTATTTATGTGTATTATAGTACAGTATACCAGTCAAAAGTTTGGACACTTTCCTATTGGTGTGTACAAACTTTTGATGGGTACTTTACACAGTAGCTATAAACAGAATAAATATATTTTATAAACACGTTTTGCAATGATCACTCAAATGTGGTGATCAAACACTTGTGTGACACAGATATGTAATGGAGGCAGGGGGAATGATAGAATGAGAATGATACAGTTGAGCTGTAACCAAACTAGTTTGCATTGCATGTTATATTATATTATATTCTAAATACTGTTGCATAATCTTCACTAACGACTTTGTCTTTTAATTTAGTCATAACTTGTATCAATAAATATATAAAAAGTGTCACTGACAAAACCTTATTATCTTCTATTTTTACTCTTAATTCCTCTAATCTCTACCAGTGGAGGAAGAACTCAGATCTTTTTACTAAAGTACAATTAATAATATCATAATGAAAACGTTTTTAATTACATATGTACAATACTTTTATACTATTTTAAATAATTAGTAAGCAAAATGTATACTAAACGTGAAACTGGGCTACTCTTAATGCAAAATGGCCCTATATAAAGTGTTATAATTGTATACATTTTTGTAATATTGCTTGATGTTTTAACGTAGCGTTATCAGGCAGAATGAGCTTTAACACTGTGTCTACACCGGCCGCGGCCGTTACTGCTCGCGTCACAACAGCTGTTTACCCGAGACAAAGCAGAATCAGTTTACTGTCGGAGATCGCTCGCGCCACGCATTTTAATCAATGTTTCATCAACCAATTGCCTTAATAAATAAGAAGTAAATATAGCAGACAATATAATAAGGACTTCTCAGCTGTGCGCTTGCAATAGTCACAAGCTCACACAATACGTGACAGAGGCTTGTAGCAGAGAAATCAATTCTGTGAATTACACTGCGCAAATCACAAGTAGGCTACTACCCACCGGATGAAGAAGGGCTGGCTCTCAGTCTCCACAGGCTACATAAAATATTCATTTTATTTTATTTTATTTTTCGTGTTCGCATTTATGAGGAAAAAACAATGTTACAGACTCGACAGTTCAGCACTACGGACGTGAGCGCTCTGAAAGCGCCACTAAAATATGCTTTGAAACTTTCACATAGACATCAAACAGAAAGCACAAAACCTTTCGTTTCAAAGTGAATTTCGTTTTGTATTAATTGTATCTTAATTTTAATCAATGTTTCATCAACCAATTGCCTGGATTTAATATATAAGAAGTAGATAGCAGACGATAGATAATCTCGACACGGAGGCGCCTGCGGG
Organism: Gila orcuttii; assembly: GCA_026230005.1. Taxonomy (NCBI): domain Eukaryota; kingdom Metazoa; phylum Chordata; class Actinopteri; order Cypriniformes; family Leuciscidae; genus Gila; species Gila orcuttii. The sequence continues at coordinate 2,370,909 of JAPDVR010000008.1, read as the reverse complement.
TGAACTGGAGCTCGTCTCATGAACCGAAACTCAGCGTATAGACCTGAGAATTGAAATATATCTATGTTGAAATGTCTACTTTTAAACAGAACAATTCAAAACGAAAGACAGACAGACTCATGTAATCGTATGAAATGTGCATTTCTCTCTGGCACGCGTTCTCTGAAGATCGCGAGTCAGCATCGTCAACTTCATCTTTGGCTGACACTGACTGAAAACACTTGTTTGTTAATAAACAATTAAAATGTCTCCTTGCTATATTTGTTGTATTCATAATCATTACTTTTGCCAGTTCTTGTGACAGCTTTTAGGTGCTTTATTGGCAGCGCCACCCTTACATGAATCACTGCACCCGCATTTTTTTAAATATTCATTTATCGGCCATTATAATTGCCGATACCGATAGTTAGGAAAATGCCTAAAATCGGCCGATAATATCGGTCGGGCTCTAATATATATATATATATATATATATATATATATATATATATATATATATATATATACATACATACATACATACATACATACCACACACATACACAGTGCTTAGCATAAGTGAATACACCCATGCTAAAGTTGACTGAAAAGAGGAATAAAAAAATATTTTGGAAATTGATCTTAATGCCTGAAAGGTTGGATTGTTCCTCATTTTTTTAATTAATGACACCAATTTCTTTGTGAATGAATAATGTATCATAAATAAATAAATGTTCTTCCTTAAAATACAGGGTGCATAAGTCAGGACACCCCTATGTTAAACTCCCATAGAGTCAGGCAGATTTTTATTTTTAAAGGCCAGTTATTTCATGGATCCAGGATAATATGCATCCTGATAAAGTTCCCTTGGCCTTTGGGATTAAAATATCCCACATCATCACATTCCCTTCATCATACCTAGAGATTGGCATGGGGAACTTTCCATAAGATCATCTCTCAATGCAAATCATACCAGCTATTAGCCTAACTGAAATAACACCATGCCAATCTCTAGGTATGGTGAAGGGTGTGTGTTTATTAAGTTTATTAAGTTTAGAAAGAGGGTCATGAAAAATGCTGGTCCCTTAACTAACATTACAGATGGAAGATAGAATTGATAAAACCAAAAGAGTCTGCTAAGCTTATGAGCGATATAGGGCAGGGACAGAACCGAACACACACACAAACACACACACACACACACACACACACACACACACACACACACACGTGACACGTCTAACATTCATGCAGCCTGACAGGTGAGAGATCAGCGCGAGACCGAACAGGTAAACATGAGGATCACCAGCAACGGTCCGATAATCTCCCACACCAACCGACTGACCTACAAACACACACACACACACACACACACACACACACACACACACACACACTGAGCTTACGATCTAAAGATACACACCAGTTTCCTTCAAAACAAAATAGGAGTCGTCTTAGTGGACCAGATATCTAGTCCAGTCGGGATTGTTTGCTTTAGGGATTAAGATGTAATGGTACAAGCGAAGCATGAGATACGCTGCGTGTGAGTCAGTGTCGTGTGTGTGTGTGTGTGTGTGTGTGTGTTCATACCCGTGCGCCGAACGAGGGACCGTTTGCTTCTCCTGAACCCCAAGTGCCTGATCCACTTCTTTCATCTAAACCTGAAACACAAACAAACATTGGTATTAAGAAACAGATAAACAATAATTGCTTTTACATCATGGCCAATAATCAATTTGACATTATAAATGTATACGGTTTTATCTACAGTAACATAATAAAGTTTGGGGTCGGTAAGATTTTTGAATGAAGTCTCATGGCTGCATTTATTTGATCAAAAATTTTGTAAAAATTTTGAAATATTATAATTTAAAGCAGCTGTTTTCTGTGTGAATATATAGTAAAGTATAATTTATTCCTGTGATCAAAGCTGAATTTTCAGCATCATTACTCCAGTCTTCAGTGTCACATGATCCTTCAGAAATCACTATAATATGATGATTTGATGCTCAAGAAACATTTCTCATTATCAATTGAAAACGGATTCATATTTGTGTGGAAACCGTGGTGCATTTTTTTTTCAGGATTCTTTGATAAAATACATAAAAAAAAAACAGTATTTATTTGAAATTGAATCTTTAGTAACATAATAAATGTCGCTTTTGATAAATTTAATTGTCTATGCTGAATAAAAGTATTAATTTCTGTACAAAAACCTCTTTTATAAAAAATTTATAGATACTGTATCTTTTAATGCAATTTCTATAATAAATGCATCAAAACAATGCACAGTAAAAACAACAAATAATCATTTAGCACTTTTGAAAACCTGTCACAGAAAAGAGTGTTCAGTTAGAAATATGGAAATCAAAATGTAAAAAGAGAAAGATTATCATCAATCTAGGCTAATATATCCAACACTGACCATTGACCAATATATGCTACAATAAATAAATGCATAAATAAACTCAAATAAACAAATGCATACATAGACATGTATAAATAGATACATAAATGCATTAAAAGATAAATGCATAAATAAACCTATAAATAAAGTCATAACTAAATTCATAAATGCATTGATACATTTAATAAATAAATGCATAAAAAATGCATTTATAAATAAATGAATGCACAAATAAATGCGTTAATAAATAAATGCATAAAAACAAACTAAAATAAAGTCAAACAAATGCATTAAATAAATGCATAAATGTATAAAAAAGATGCATAAATGAACCCTGCCACAGAAGAGAGTGTTGAGTTAGAAATGTGTGCAAAACATATATCTTTTTAAAAATTAATTAGTCAGTGTGTTGGCTGAATGGCTAGTGGACTAATAGCTCTTAACAAGCCCTGTAGGCTGATTTCAGGTTTACTGGAAAACCCCATAAGACGAGTATCTTAAGCCTCTTTCACAAAGAGATTGCAGAAAGATGTTCCGGCATCATTCGTTCAGTGTCAGATCTTCCCCACAAGCGGTGCATTATCAGGTCAGGTGATGACCTGACTGAAGCTCGATGGTCGAAACTGTGTTTGTGTGTTGCATCTCTATATCTGCCGGCTTCTGTGAGATTTGACGCGTGAGGTGAGCCGTCGACCAAAACCTCAAAGGTTTTAAAACCACAAATGTCACAGAATATTTGCGCTGGAACTCGTAAAAATGCACACAAAGGCTCGAAAGACACCGAACGGAAGATTTTTAAAGATTGATGGTGCAGAAATTTCCCGAAACCGCCCCCCCGTCTGCGCCTTAACGCTCGCAAACATCTCTGGAGAGGAGAAGCTTAATTGTGTGCTGATTTGCATAATTGTGCATATTAATGAGGTCTCTGCTTATGAATATGCATTTTTGTTTTGTTGTCTAATTAAAAAGAGGGAAGGGGGGGTGATCATGACAGAGCCGGCGATGGAGCGGAACAGAAGTACGGCGGACGAGTGAATTACGACTTTAGAGACATTTCCACGATCCTCGGGTGGGGGGGTCACAGGCTTGTGTCAGCAAATTCAATAAAATGGCAAGGGACAACACAACAGCACACACAGTCGAGTACACACACCACTGACGGAGCAGAACCAGCAAAACAGGAAAGAATTATTCAAGCACTACCGTTGCTTTACTGCAGACGAGCTGCTCCCACACAATGAGGACGGAAAGTTCATTACGATTTAACAATAACGCGACTTCCTGAAGCCGGTGGATCATCATCCTCACAGACGAGACGGCATCCGCAGAATGAGCTCACGGGAAAAAGTATAGTTAAAATACTAAACTTTGTAAATAGAATACCATACTATGACAAAGATGGGTATGAAAGATGGGTACTTATTAGGAGATCTGCTGAAGATTAAAATGAGCATGTTATTACGTTTTTTTGTGTAACTGAAGATTGACTTTAAGTGAACGCTTGATGACGGTTAAGGTAATCAAAATTTAAAAATAGGAAGATTGTTATCAATATTGGCTTATATAGACCTATATCCTACACTGACCAATATATGCTCAAATAAATAAATGCATAAATAAACTCAAATAAACAAATGCATAAATAGAAAAATGCATAAATTAATGCATAAATAAGTGCCTATTTGCATAAATAAATAAATGCATAAACAAATGTATAAAACCTATAAATAAATAAATGCATGAATAAATGCGTAAATAAATAAATAGATAAATGCATAAAAAAATGCATAAATAGATACATGCATAAATGAATGCACAAATAAATGTGTAAATACCCACACATACATATGCATGCATATATATATATATATATATACACCTAAAAACAGTCATACATAAATGCATAAATAAATGTACAAAAAAGATAAAATGCGTAAATACATAAATGTATAAATAAACAAATAAAGTCATAACTAAATGCATCAATAGATAAATGCATAAAAAAGATGAATGCATAAATAAATGCATTAAAATGCATAAATAGAAAAATTGCATAAATAAATGTATAAAAAAATGAATGCACAATTAAATACATGTGTAAATACAGAAATATACTCAAATAAAGTCATAAACACATTAATAAATAAATGCATGAATAAATAGTCAGTTCACTAGCTTCTGGGTGAGGGGAAGCAAGAGGACTTCAGTCAAATTAAAATTTCAGTCAAAAAGAAAGTCATTTCACTGGAGGAGCAAGTTATTATATTTTAAGGAAAAAATAGATTTTTTTAAGAATAAAGTGAACTGATGAATCATTAACAGTGAGACCAAGACTGTGCATTAATGAAATACCAGTAAGTACGGTCAGTTTTTGATCACGTCGAGTGTTTCAGGTACAGGGGAAGTGAGATTTGTATTTTCAGCTATCCGTGGCGGGTGGGAAAGAGAGACAGAGATGAAAGACAGCTAATACTGTGAAATACTGTGTGAGAAACAACAGGAGGGTGATGACATATCAGCACAGTATGAAAAAAACCTCAAAAATAGAGGTGATCCATATTCATAAGCGCACTGAACATTCACTCCAATTAACAAACTGATTAGTGGGAGGAAAAGTGAGAAATTCATTCAGAAAAAGCCCCTTTTGCTCTCCAGACGTCCATAAAGATCTCTTTACATTAATAGCGAATGGCTGAAGTTATGAGACATTCCCTTCCGCACCTGAATAAACAAAACTTTGCTCTGCAGGCCCAATAAAAAGCATCTGCTACGTGTTTGAGCGTCTAATGGTTACAGCTGATCCGTTCTGGAGGCCAGCGACCTCTCCAAATCACAACCACGCTTTATGTACACCACGAACAGGTGAGAAACACGACCTGACGCACGTCTGAACATCTCACAGTAACAGTGAAGCCAAAGCTAGCAAATAAAGCAGACCATCGTACAGGAATCATGTTTGGTTATATTTGAGCTTTGAGATTCTTGCACTGCTCTGGACATTCATCAACCAGATGATGCTTTTAAAACACTCCTGAAAGACCTTGTTAGAGGAAGGAAACTCAGCTGCTAAATGCTTTAAAAGCATTCAGAGAAATCATCATTTTAAGTGCATGCAAAATGTTTGAAATGCACAAAACGATGAAAAATAAGCAAGACATTTTTAAACTGAACACAAGTAGGTCCCTTTAATCAAGGCAATGCAGAAAACAAACGAAATCACGGATTACAGTTAAAAAGTAATTTACTGTATAAAGCAGAATTTGGCACATTTTGGATAAATAATTTAAATGTAGGAAGACAGTTCAAATTTAATTTCATTACATTTTAGAATATTATTAAAATTGTTAATGTTTTACGCATCCATCATCTTTGATAATAGTATTTGTATTAAATACTTTTTTTAATAGTATTAGTACTGTAAGAGTGCAGTCGTGGATAAACTACAACAGATAAACACATCACCTGTGTGGACGCCAACTAATCGTTAACAATTCTCGTTATTAACCGATACTGATATGGATTCTTATCCTCAATATCTTTTAATCTTTGCTGGTTTCAGTTTCTGCCTGAACTTTATTTGTAGCGCAGCGATGCATAATCACAGTAAGATTTGTACTTAATTATCACCTTTAATGTGTTTGTTGATTTTAGCAAACAATAAACTTTCAGCTTTCAAATCCTGTCAATTTTATCACAAAATACAAGCAATAAATGTGGTTTTGTCGCTCTTTAATGTGGCTTGACTGACAGATCGCTCAATCAGCATTTACACCTCGGAAAGAGAGTTTATAAAACAGCATCATGTCAAATTTACCTCAGAAAAGCCATTTATTGCTCATAAACTCGTTAGTCAGCTAGAAAAATAACTGTATAAAGGGGCATTTTGCTTATTATATGCACTATATCACATAATCCTATTATTTAACCTGTTGTCTACATGAGAAAGAATGGAAGGAGCTAAAAATGAAATTCAACACCGGCTGTATAATAGCATGTGAAGAGCTTTCACCAAATCTCTTTTAGATATTACTAATGAAGAGAAATAGATTAGGTGTGCAAGACATACGACAACTAGGGTCGGGAATCGAAAATCAATTCTAATTCTAGAATCGAATACTTGTTATAAAATAAAAATTTTGATTCCTCTTATCGATTCCTTTGTGAGCATTTAAATATAACTTTAAACCATTCAAGCACGAGATAACTCGCGTGCTGTTTTCAGTAATGCAAGTGTGTGTATCAGTATATTGGATCCGTGCAACTCTTAAAATGACAGTAGCCTAATATTCCTGCTGCCGTCTTTATAATAACACTAATAAAAACACAAAAGAGAAAGAAAAAAATAATTCGTTCTAGACTGAATACATTTTTGTAATGTATATTTTATTCAAAAAGTGCAGTGTTATTTTAAATTGGATTGCAATTTCTTTACCTGAATACCTGAAAATCTTAAAACACTTCATTTCAATCGTATCTTTGTTCAGTTGTATCTATTTGTTGTGATTGCTAATTTTTTATCTGTTCTTTTTGTGTTTACATGTCTTCATTAGTGCTTGAAATTAGGGCTGCACGATATTGGGAAAAAATTACATTGCGATATTCTATTTTTCTGCGATATAAATCGCGATATGAAAACAATTACACCAGATGACTTTGGAAAGAATTAATTATCTGAATGACTGGGGTGATTTTGTAATGGAGTAAATCTGCAAAGAAACTATTATAGTTAACTAATGTAGTTAACTAGAGTTTAATAAATGGAACCTTATTGTAAAGTGTTACCGATTTGTTATGTCTCGTGAGTTCAGTGTTGGACAGGTCACTTGTTTTAACCATTCATTAAAGTGAGTCGGTTCAAAGGAGTCATTAGTTCGCGAATCGGACGTGTCGTTAACGGACCACGGTACACGTTGTGTGATTATCCCGGCAGTTAGGACATCGCACAAGATTTGTGTCAACACAGAAAACTAGGGCTGCAACTAACGATTATTTTCATAATCGATTAATCGGACGATTATTTTTTCGATTAATCGATTAATCGGATAGAATTTCAATTTGATTTTTTGTTTATTACAACTAAATAAAACCCTTAATCATGGTATTTGTGTAAAACTGTACAAAAGCCACAAATTGAGTTTTACTAATATCAATATTTGCATTGTTTTTAATGATAATTGCTGATGGCAAGTTGACAACCATGAAAAACAAAAAAATCTAAATTATATACAACATTGTTTTAACAATTTTTGTTAAAAACTAATTTACACTAGGGCTGCAACAACTAATTGATATAATCGATAATAATCGATTATGAAAATCGTTGTCAACGAATGTCATTATCGATTAGTTGCTCTGCTTACGTCACGGGGAGCATTTACTGGTGATTGGTTGAAACAGGCCTATCATGATGCGGAACACACGCACACACACGCAAGGTCTCTCTCCCTGTGCCGCTCTGTCGTGCGCGCGCTACACAGTTTGGACTTTGGAGCACTCTCTTCTGTCTCGCATGCGCTCTCTTGCTTGCACGCTCTAGATTCCAGGAGTTTGAACTAATTTGCGGGCATCAGGGAGCCGCTATCAATATGCGGGAGACTCCCGGAACTTCCGGGAGACTTGGGATGTCTGTATTTTGTCTCGGGCATCAGGTTGTGCAATCATTTCGCTCGCAAGTGATGGATTAAAATAGCGCTACGCAGAAATAGGCTAAATTAAAACGGTGTTTAGAAAGTGAAGCACTAAATATAAAGGCAGTTATTAACAGCAGCAGTAAAAGATTGTTTTTTAGTCACTGTAGTCAGTGGTTTTCAGCGAATGCTTGTGCACTAATGCATCATTTTCTTGTCCTTTTAATCAAGCCTGTTTGCTGCGTCTCCATTCCGTTCTCTTTTTATAGCATTTGTCTTCTATTAAGTTTTAATTGTTTTACAAACGCGATCTACTGCGGCTCTACTACATTCACACGATTTTTTTCAGTCTTTCTATATTTATTTTAGCAATTTATCCTTATAATTAATTGAATCTTAAATAAAAATTAAATGAATTATGTACTTTACATGTTTTTGGTTTCTATCTTCACATCTGAACATGTCTGTGTAAACAAAAATTATGTTAAAACAATGTTTTATATAATTTAGATTTTTTTGTTTTTCATGGTTGTCAACTTGCCATCAGCAATTATCATTAAAAACAATGCAAATATTGATATTAGTAAAACTCAATGTGTGTCTTTTGTACACTTTTACACATAAATACCATGATTAAGGGTTTTATTTAGTTGTAATAAACAAAAAATCAAATTGAAATTTTATCCGATTAATCGATTAATCGAAAAAATAATCGTCCGATTAATCGATTATGAAAATAATCGTTAGTTGCAGCCCTAATTTACACAGACATGTTCAGATGTGAAGTTAGAAACCAAAAATATGTAAAGTACATAATTCATTTAATTTTTATTTAAGATTCAATTAATTATAAGGATAAATTGCTAAAATAAATATAGAAAAACTGAAAAAAAGCGTGTGAACGTAGTAGAGCCGCAGTAGATCGCGTTTGTAAAACAATTAAAACTTAATAGAAGACAAATGCTATAAAAAGAGAACGGAATGGAGACGCAGCAAACAGGCTTGATTAAAAGGACAAGAAAATGATGCATTAGTGCACAAGCATTCGCTGAAAACCACTGACTACAGTGACTAAAAAACAATCTTTTACTGCTGCTGTTAATAACTGCCTTTATATTTAGTGCTTCACTTTCTAAACACCGTTTTAATTTAGCCTATTTCTGCGTAGCGCTATTTTAATCCATCACTTATGTTGCGAGCGAAATGATTGCACAACCTGATGCTCGAGACAAAATACAGACATCCCAAGTCTCCCGGAAGTTCCGGGAGTCTCCCGCATATTGATAGCGGCTCCCTGATGCCCGCAAATTAGTTCAAACTCCTGGAATCTAGAGCGTGCAAGCAAGAGAGCGCATGCGAGACAGAAGAGAGTGCTCCAAAGTCCAAACTGTGTAGCGCGCGCACGACAGAGCGGCACAGGGAGAGAGACCTTGCGTGTGTGTGCGTGTGTGCCGCATCATGATAGGCCTGTTTCAACCAATCACCAGTAAATGCTCCCCGTGACGTAAGCAGAGCAACTAATCGATAATGACATTCGTTGACAACGATTTTCATAATCGATTATTATCGATTAGTTGTTGCAGCCCTACAGAAAACATTTCATCACTGGATAGATTTTTTTTGTTGTTGTTTGTTTATTGAAAGTGTGGTTTATCTGAATGTGTGGGAAAGCTTTTCAGAGAAGATTTTTCTAGCACAATTTACAACCAGCGGTAGTTCAGGAAAAAAAAATATATCCGAATGCTTCACGTGAAACTTCGGTCTTCCGACCTTTTACCATTGTGTATTCTCAAAGATATTCAGTCAACTTAATTCATTAAAGGATTAGTTCATTTTTTAAAAAACTTTTGCTGATAATTTACTCACCCCCATGTCATCCAAGATGTCCATGTCTTTCTTTCTTCAGTCGAAAAGAAATTAAGGTTTTTGATGAAAACATTCTAGGATTTTTCTCCATATAATGGACTTCATTGGGTACCAAACAGTCCAAGGTCCAAATGACAGTTTCAGTGCAGCTTCAAATGGCTTTAAACGACACCAGACGATGAATAAGGGTCTTATCTAGCGAAACGATCGGTCATTTCAAAAATAAATAAGAGTTTAAGTTTTATAAGCACAAATGCTCGCCTTGCTCTGTTCTGTGATGCACATTCGTGACTCTCCTGTTCGAACTCGTTCATCAAATTGAACAAATCTTTTTTCGAGTCATTTCGTTCATTTTGTTCGTTGAATGAACGAAATGACTCGAAAAAAGATTCATTAATTTTGATGAACGAGTTCGAACAGGAGAGTCACGAACGTGCAAGCTGCACTGAAACTGTCATTTGGACCTTGGACTGTTTGGTACCCAATGAAGTCCATTATATGGAGAAAAATCCTAGAATGTTTTCATCAAAAACCTTCATTTCTTTTCGACTGAAGAAAGAAAGACATGGACATCTTAGATGACATGGGGGTGAGTAAATTATCAGCAAAAGTTTTTTAAAAAGTGAACTAATCCTTTAATATGCGCGAGAGAGGGAGAGAGAGCAAAGCGGTTTGAAAACGGTGCGAGTGCGCGCGCGCGACCGGGGCTCTCTCTCTCTGCTCGTTCTCTCAGTTTAACAAGCGCAGTCAGTCATCTATCACTCACCGGTCAAATAAGGCTTTGGCGGGACAAAAATACGCTTTGGCGGCCGCCAAAAAATGTTCAATGCAGGAAGGGCATTCTGACTTTATTTTGAATTCTCGTGTTCGTTCAAGCTCAGAAATAAGAGAAAGACCACTGATCTTTGTGTCTGCCCGGCTCACAGAAAACAACGCGCAAGTTCCAGTCTTCTTACGCTTGATGTTTAAACTGACAGGACTTAAAACACATGCAAATGATAAACTTTCACTATATGATGGTTAAACTTTGCAATTAATCCTCGAATCGCAAGCGTTACGGGCCGGGGAGCTGCTGGCCCGTACTGATCATGAATCACGGATCAACTACGATCCCTAAGGCTACTTACATCGCACATCCTGCGATGTGACTATCGTGGATGCGCACATCGCGATATCGAATCTAAAATGATATATCGTGCAGCCCTACTTGAAATGTATATTAGTTAGGCTGGTTGTTTTTGGTATGGTGTTTTTATACCGTAGGCAAACGCTCCTTGTGTTCGTGTTCTTTAGCCTGTTGATTTTTGTTCATGATATTCAGCTACAATTAAATGATTTGCAATAAGACTAAATGTGAATATTTGATATATAAGGGTTTTTTTTATTATTGGAATAGAAATTAGGAATCAATAAGAATCGGAATAAATAAGCAGAATAGAATATGGAATGTGATGCTGACATTATTATGGTTTGTGACATTAGTTCAGATTCTGTGTGAAGAACGATTCTTTATGACTGTATGAAGTTCTCAAGTAGGAAAAGCAATTCAGTTTCTACTTTAAGGGAATCTTAGTTCAGGACATCCACAAGATGGATGAAAATGCAGATGCTGTAAAGGACAGAATACGTGACAACACATGACAAAATAAAAACACATTTATTCTTTTGTGGCACATAATTGTTGTTTATGTGTCTATGTGGTGTTTTTAATATGCTTTAAGACAAACCATGTGTAAATTCATAAGTCGACAGCATTGCTGAGTATTTTCTCCTTAAAACTGCAGTGAACCAAAGACAGTCTCAAAAACACGGTTTGAAATCACTGGTGTTTCTGATGTCACAAACTACCTTGTAACCAATCAGATCAACGTGTGATCGTCAACGAGTGGATCTCTGAGTGAGTGAGTGGAGGCGGGGCTCATTTGCATATTCATAGAACCGCGCATACTAAATGAGGCAAGGGTGTCGAGTTACATTCAAGATATTTTAAGACATGAGTTTTTTTTTCAAGGAAAAAACATTTAAATGTGTCGTTTTGGTGATCAAAGATTAAATAATTGTAATCAATAATAATAATACAGCAATAATACAATTATTGACCTCAGGTGGACTTTATTAAAAATTATTGGGCACCTATTTTTTTCCTCAAGGCTCCTTATTTTTTAATTTTTGTCTGGAGCTCTGACCCTATAAAAGTATATTAGTGCATTTCAATCATGAAATAAATCACTAAGATCAGGTTGTCCCTCGTTCTCCTCCGTTTATGAGCAGATGAATCACGCTAGCCGAGAGTCGAGTCGTCCTGAGCTCTGTGAACGGCTCTACCTGCCCGAACAGACACGCTAATTACAAGGTACATACATGACAGAGTTTCAGGCCTGCGGGGATCGTGAGCGAGTCGTGAGCCAACGGAGTGACTCAGGGCAGATACAGCCACACAAACACACAAGAGCTATAATTATGAGGAGAGAAACGCTGAGCGAGTCACACTTGAGTCATGGGCTACAAGGGTCCCAGACACACAAACAGTGAAACATCGTGTTCAACAGGACAGTCTCTCAACTTGATTTATTACTAGTTCTCACTGCATGTGACTCATAAGCTTATCACAGGTTATTTTGATTCAGCCTGCATATCAAACACCTCACTAGTGTATAATATCAGTCTAGTAGTTTAGGGATGGGCACTATATTGAGTGTTTATAATATGTGGGATGATTTTAGTGATATAAAATCAATAGCCGCGGTATCACTGTCAGGGCCAATGGCTAATTTCATATACCAGCTAACATCAGCATTTAAAAATCATTTTAGCTCAAAGCTGCAGCAATTTTGAGAAATAGCTTCTGTTTGTGATATACGATGTGGATTCTGATCACCGTATAAGGCAGAGATATTTATATGCGCGCTAACCATTACTATAGTAAACATGGTAAATATGACCGTAACATGGTAAATACGTACACACAGGATTTTGGATATTAATACAAAAATCTTACATATTGTGCCTTTAATTTGACATGTTATATCTTAGTGCTCGTATAGACACATAGATTTTTAAAGTATGTTGTTTCTTGCATTGAACTTTTTTAATTAATACTGCAATAATGACGGTTCAAATGAAAGTTAATTTAAAGCAAATACATTAACAGAATGATGTTGTCAAAAGACTGAATATTTATCCATACTAATAGCTATGCGCCAGGATGGCGATTTTTCTTTCCTATTCATGAAAACTTTGCATTTCTCTGTATTTTCAACACGAGTTCTGCTGTTATAAATATCTCTCTTATTCTCAGTTTCAGGTACTCAGTAAATGAAACTCTGTGGCCGGTGACAGACTCAAATCTTCACGCAAACACCCTCCTCAAACTTCACAACGAGTAAAACAAAATCCTAATCGTGTCAATTCACAAGCAACAGAATTTCACTCAAAACAAAATGGCAAATAATCAAGTATTAAATTACAAAGCGTAAAAGTTGGGCAGGACGAGTCACTTGCTATTCAAAGTCACACAAAAAAAGTTCAAAAAGAAAGCATGTGGTTTTACTCTCTGTGTTGATCTAACGACGAGCAGATTCTTTAGCCATAACTCTCATATTCTCTCAATCAGCGCCATGCTGAAACTATACAATCTTCCACATGTCATCTATTGACTTATGAAGAACTTTTTGTCCTTTGCATGGAGGATTTGAACAAAGACACCAACCGTCTGCCGTAGAGACCATCATCGCCTGACCAGATCTCGTTTCAAACAGATCACACCAGATTAATGCAATATTTCACCAAAAAGTTCTGTCATCATTTACTCAATTCAAACCTGTATGACTTTCTTCAGCGAAACACAATAGAGGATATTCTGAAAAACACCAAGTTGAACACCATTGACTTTTATTAACAATAATAGGGCCCTTTGAAATTAGGGCCTAAATAAATTTTTTTCCCCCATTTTAAATATTCTGATTTTTTTTTTTTTTTAATGGTTAAAATTACATTTTAGTATCAAAAGCATGTATAATTAACTGAAATCATTAAATGCATACAATTTAAATGTCATTTCTTTATTTTTTTTCCTCCCCCAAAATTCGGTTTTCGGTGTTTACATTTTTCTGGAAAATTGTATTAAACCATTAAAACGAAATGGCTCAAATTATTATATCAAAAAGTATGTCTAATTAATTCATAACATTTAAACAACTTTTTTTTTAATAATAATAATAATAATAATAATAATATTTATTTAAATAAATTATTTTTAAATAATATTTAATGTTTAGTTTTTTCAGAAATTATGTTAACGGTTTTACTTTCTAGATTTTTGATTAAATACAAATTTCTTATCATGGTGGAAATCAAATGAAGGCATAAAACAAACGTAATTAAACTAAAATGTAATAATTCCTTTCATTTTTTGGCAAAAAAAGCGCTGGTTTACTAATTTTAAGAGGTTTACTCTTAAAATGAAAACAATGAAGAAAAATTGTGATATTCTTTAAAAAAATAGAGAAAATAAAAATATGAGATAAAAGAATGAGATAAAAATAAAAATTATCTTTAATAATTTTACTGTTATGATTACATTGAGAAGTACATTCTGCTGTAATTTTTTCAAGTTAAACCAAACTTTTATTTTGGCGGGCTGTCCTGAAGAGCCGTGTAATAGTTTTCTCTAATGAAATAGTAAATTGCCGAAATGTTATACAGTTTAGCAACAGTATATAGTGTCAAGGTTCAATTCTTCCGTTTTAGATGATCACTAAATTACAAACAATACATTAAAAACACTGCAAAAAGAAATTCGATTTCAGGAGATTCACTCATAAACAAAGACTTCAGTCTGAACCTCCATAACGAACAGAGACTGAATTTGGGGGAGATGTGCATCGGCGGTGGGGGGTTGTTTTGCCTGTTGTTTTAATGTTTGTTGACATTGTTCGCAGGGGTTGAGAGGACGACTCATTTCCCATCATCCTCTCCTCCCCCATGATGGAGGGGCGACAGCTGAGAACATGAAACGGCGAGAGCAACACAGATCAGAATGACGAGGATCAAACAGGCTTCGCAAACACTGGGATTATAACGACAACGACACGTGTGCCGATTTCTGCACCAAATGCCTGTTCATTTGCTGAATATTTACCATGTTAAAATCCATTTAGCGAATCTTCCAAAAATGTGAGCGTCGACAACAGATTATATCAGTTCCCCTCCATCCTGAATCAGTCATAGTATAAAAAAGTAAATAATTTTAAAGTGCCTACCGAACTGACTGCTGGGTAAAGCTGGGCCTCGGCTCTTCCCGTTTGGCATCTGATGAGGGAACAACTACCAAAGAGAGAAAATATCATATCAAAACACACACCACAGCTTAAAAAAACACATCATATGCTTATTACCGATCTTATGCATCAGTAATAGTTGACAAATAACTCTATTTCTAGGTTTTAGGTTTGAAATAAAGTGTAAAAATCACCTTTTGCCATTTAAGTAAACTCCTAAACACACGATACAGTAACAGCTCTGATGTGAAACCATTTACAGACACAATCAAATCTGCTACACTGTAAAAAATAATAAAATAAATAAAATTCAAAGTTGTAAATATAACTGGAGTGTGTTTTACTTTGTCTTTGTACTTTAAAAAAAAAACATGTTTTATTCAATGTGTTACTTTCCAATTGTTTGTAATTATGAAATTAACCATTTATGAAAGGAAATGGTTTCAAAACAAATCCTACACCAAATGTTTTTTTTTTTCAGTCTATGACACTATGAATTAAGGAAAGGTGTGTATATATCTTACATCACCTTTTGCAGTTTAATTAAACAGTGTATAGAAGTATATATATATATATATAGTCAAAATACAGCACAGTCTCTTGTACCTTTACTGTTTAAAGTGCCCCTATTATGCTATTTTAAGGTTTTTGATTGCGTTTTGGAGTCTCCAACAACAGCTTTAAATGCATCTAAGGTTAAAAAAAAAACACTTTAATTTTCTTATAATATACATTGAAGCATCAGCTCTTTTCTCGCAGTCTGAGAAACTGTTTGTTCGAAGATTCAGTCTCTCTAAACCCCGCCTTTCTGAGAGCAGCTCTGCTCTGATTGGTCAGATGGCCCAGTCTGCTGTGATTGGTCGACGGCTTACAGTCCACATCGGAAACAAAACACCATTACCAAATCTGTTTTTCAGCTCTTCCTCAACACTTGATTACCAGTGATACACACGACGGCGTCGTTTTTTCCATATCAATTCCTCATACTTTTGAAGTGCAGCAAAGTGGATTTGTAGCACTAAAAATAGCGTCGACTACAAAACCCAAACTCTTGCAGTCTCAGCTACAACTAGTGTTTGAGGGCGGAGCAAAGGAGACGCTGTTCGCCGGCAGCCAATGAAGACCACAGGCTGGCATTATGCAAATTTGTTACATTGTTACATAAGTTTGTAACAGTGAGACTGGAATTGCAATGCAAATGGCTCATTTCGGCAGTTCAGAATCGATTCTTTTTACGAGATTACTTCATTTGTCGTGCATTATGACTTAAAACTTTGCAGAAATTTTACATTCACAATCAGCTCTATTACACACTGCATGAAAGGTAATATTCGAAAAAGCTAGGGATTTTTAATCGGCCTGATAAGAAAATTTGGCTGATATATTAAAGCCGATAAATGTATTATTTCCTTCAGATGCGCATTGTTCAACATGATGGTTTTGAATTGCTTGAAATATGATTGGAATCACTTCAAAAAAGGAATATACAATAAAATGCAACAAGTCTGTCATATCGGCTACGTAAAATTATAATGAGAACATTATAATTGTGTGTTTGGGACATGGCTTTTAACGGTAAGACTTTTGTTTTTGTAATCAGGCACTCAAAAAATAAAAATTTGAATTCAGATTTATCGGTCGATATATCGGTTATCGACTTAATTATCGGTATTGGCCAAATTTTTCATATCAGTGCCTCCCTAGAAAAAGCATAATTGGGGCACTTTAGACACACCACTTGACATTTGATGTTGACTCACCAATAATAATGTTTATTATTAACAGCAGAACAGTCTATTAACTTACAATACTGAAATCCAACAGGTCGTTCAGCTCCAAGTCGGTTCCCACCGTAGCCATCCTGATCCTGTGTGTTCTTGATCCGCTTCTCGACGACTCTCTCTCTCTCAGCTCGAACAGGTTTATGATCCTAAAGGAAAAGAGATGCATGATGTACAAGTGTGCTTTCAGATCATCAATAAACCTCAGGTTAAATGTATCTGGGCCTAGTAATCAAATCTGACATGCATCATGCGTACGATCCAAAATAATCCGGTTGCGGCTACCATCCGAAGAGCTACACAACATTAGAGACGTGGTTTAATGTAGTGTTTTCCCAGAATGCACCACATATGAGCTCAGTTAACCACCAAGGGAGACCACCAGCGAGTCTCCATCAACCACCCACCTACCCACCCACAGTTACACACACCTAGAGTACGGGAACTAGTTAGTGGCACAAACAACTATGATTCCTGGAATGAAACACTGCATTTGAAACATCTCCATAGCATGAAATATGGAAGTTTATTTCCATAAATGGAACGTTTTAATAGATATTAGGACATTAAGCTCTTACATGCATTTTTTTTTTAATGTACAATGCATGCATTTTGCTTTTCATACAAAACTGCAAACTAATTTTGGCTGCTTTCAAAAGACAAATGTCACGCCAACTTCGCCAGTTAAAAAAGGAAGTGCTGTGATTTGACACTTTTTCTTAATTCATGAACCAACTCATTAAACATAAGCACTGCATCACACAGACACAAGAAAAGTGAGAAGCTTTATCCAAAAATACTTTCATCATCATCACTGCGCCAATAACACCTTCACTGGAATCATAATCAGCACCTCCATGAGCAACAGGTAGAGGACTGTGAAACATCATCACAAAACACGGCAAAGAATCCAGCACAATTATTGCTTTATGTTTTCATATGGCATGCACATTTATGTTTATTAAAGGAATATCAGAAAGTGCATTATGTAGTGTGATTATACTGTGATTTTAGGGCATGCACAAACATTTATGTTTTTGAAAGTGTCTCTTCTGCTCATCAAGGAGGCATTTATTTGATGAAAAAAATACAGTAAAAATTGTGAAATATTTTTTATAAATTAAAATAGCTGTTTTCTATGTGAATATATTGTAAAATGTAATATATTTCTGTGGTTCAAAGCTGTATTTTCAGCATCAGTATTCAGTCACATGATCCTTCAGAAATCATTCTAATATGCCATTGCTGATATAATAGTTAATATTTTTGTGAAAAATCGACACTTCACTTCCAGGATTCGTTGATAAAGAAAGTTCAAAAGAACAGCATTTATTGGAAATGTTTTTACTGTCATTTCTGATCCATTTTAATGTGTCCTTGCTCAATAAAAAATATTAATTCATTTTAAAGAGCCTAAACTTTTGAACAGTAGTGTATGCAATGGAAATACCATGGTTTTCAGGGCAAATAACATTGCGTTTAAAAATATATATACATATATACAACAGGTTTTAGCAAAGTAAACCATAGTACATTACTGTTAATATCATACTAGGCTATACATTTCAAAACAGCATCATGTTTTGGGCATGTTGCATGTCGTTTTGACATGTATGTTACATGGCACTCGTGTTAAGATCATATTTTAATCACTATGTCGTGTGGTTTAGGTCACATATATAGTGATAATGGCATGTTAATATCATTAAACATCTTTAAAGAACCTTAGAAGTAAATCCCAAATTAACATTCAAAGCACTAAATATATGTGAAAGCATAACTGTATTGCTTTAGGGCAAAGCTTTAATCTTCTACAACACGTGCAACCGCATGTATTATCCATACAACATCAAAAAGATTAAATATAATGCATACGCCTCAATACCAGAATGATCAGCAACAGGCCGAATCACATGAAGGCTTTTCAGGCCACGTTCACCCTAAATGGTGAACAAGAAACCCCCCCCCCCCCTTCCCCAACCTCTCCAACACAAAGAAACACACGGTCCTCGACACAAAGTTTGAAAACTACACAAGAACAAGTACAAACACTCTTTATGGGAGAATAGAGCGAATAAAAGCATGTAAACACCGATATGGATATTCTACACAGGAAAAGGTGGGAAAGCTATTCCCAAAAATCCAATAAGGAAAAGTTGTTTCCCAAGAAAAGTCAAATAAACAGACCAGGAAACAAGACGAACAGCAAATAAGAAGAAACTCAATACACAACAAATCAAGTTAAATGTAAATACGTCAAATTGACTTCACAGATGACTTTATTTAACCGCAGTGCAAACTTTCATCTGTTATAACTATCAAAAATACCCAAATTGCAGCAAATATACATGTGAAACAGGCAGAAGATTCACTTTAAAGTTGTGAACACACATTTACCGTGGTAAAAAAGAGCTATAAATGGTGTTTTAAACTTGACATTGTTGGCAGTATTGAACAAAGAAGCCGTTTCCTCTGGACTCGAACCCACACACACACAACACACACACACACACACACACACACACACACACCAAAGCTCTTAGACAAAACACTTCACACACATTCACTATGCAACAAAAGTTCGATAATTACAACAGGCGCGTAAAAGTGAAAATGGTGCACATTAACACGTATAAAACATGATAAACGTGGCACATATTTACCGTTTCTCCCGTCACGCGCGCGGCATCCAGCGGGAGAGAAACGCGCTTCAGCCTGAGAGGAAAAACAGAAAAGTTGGGGGACAAAATTTCCCCCCTCCGTGTCTCAGGTCCCGCAAAAACACGGTGCAAAACGGGTCGTATTTCCCGGGAAACGCGAACAATCCGCGTCAAGAGTTGTTACAATGTAACTGTTCTCAAATACAACTCTGACTAAAGTTCTATTCTAATTCTTTTGAACGCTACAAATGTAACATCTCATCTTCCGAGGAGACATTTTAGCACCGTCCACATTGTCAGCCCCAATAGTGTATCCCTCCGCGCTTAGGGGAGACGTTGTAGCGGTGTCCGATTTCAAACGCCCAGAAAACTAGGACTGTGTAGAATACGCGATTACTTTGAAATTTACTTTACACGCGGGACAATTAAAATACTTAATACAACGCAGAACAGTATATCTAACTTTATCGCAATATGAGCAGGATTTTGCTGTAAATTGTGCCGTACTAGACTAACGCGCGGAATGAGACGACGCACTGTTGAAGACAGACGGACTGAGAAACAGTGCGAGGTGGAACGATAGACCCACCGAACCGACCAATAGGGAGCCAGGAAACCTTGATTGACACATTCAATGGCCAATGAAAGCACTTTTTAACACTAAAGCCAAACCTCTCTTCCCTGCACACCCTACCAAGGTTTTAAAAGAATGGCAACAGGAAGCCATGGAATACTGTGCTTTTTTTTTTTGTTTAACAAAAAACGTATGCCGCTAATTCAGTCGTAGAAACGAGATCGCAGATACTTAGTGTCGAAATTCGTTCGAAACCAAGCTAAATGTTATAGAACGATAACAGGCATGTTTAAAATAAAACATGCTATAGCCTAGCACTAATAAAAGTACCATGGTATTACTAAGGTGTTTCGATATTGCAATATCGTGATATTCTTTGGAATATACAGGCTAATTCAATATGGTAATCATTCAAAACTATGTTATGACACGTGAAAATATAATCATCTGATATGATCTCTGGTCCCGCCACAGTACAGTATTGTGAGATAGACAGTAAACTGATCAAATTAAACACACAAATGGAGTTTAACTCCATTTATATACCCATATCCTCCTATATTCAGAATAAAACATGTCTAATTAGTCAAAAAGTAGGATTACTATGTGTTTTTTTTTTGCATTGTAGTAGCCTACTATGGTATTCTTCGGGATCTAACATATGACATGTTGATATGCAAAAGCAATAAACTTGTTTATTTTTTCACCTTGAGTTTGTAAAAACAGCATGCAGGTGTTAGCACTTCCTAAATCCATCTTAGATTTGGAGAGCAAACACCTCGGATAATCTAAAACTGAATGAGCCATAATCAGAATTGGACCGAAGCAAATGGCTTCTGACTGAAGGTGTGAGAAGGACTTTCAGGGCCACTAAAGTGGAGGAAGAGACAACATTTGGTGTTGTGGTGGGAAAACAGAAGCTGTGCCCCCGTGTGCATCTCAGTCCTTTAACTGGTGTTTTTCTTTTGAGGTCACTGTGGTACAGAAACCACACCATGGGGAGAGATTAATATGAACAAACATCGACCTGATGATTCATATGTGTAATATATATCTGTTCTCAGGTGTTGACATTGAAACTATGGCATTTTCTGATGAAAATCAGTCCCTGACATTAAAGTCTAAACATGAAATCCAAATGACCCTATTTGCTTGCTTGATTCATGTTCCTGGTGTTATTGTGAAGGATTCAGCAGTGCACGTCAATCCAAATAATACATCAAATATAATTTTACATTCTTGTATTTTATAGTTTTCAAGATTCACAGCCGTTTAAACAAACCAAATTAAAACTAAAGTAAATGTGAAATGATTTGTACAATAGACACGTCAGTTAAGAAATACTCGTCACTGTAAAAACTGTATATGATCAATAAGTTATGAAAACGTTTTTACATTGCTTTAACTCATCAAAATAAGTTAAGCTAAGTGATACAAGATTCAACTAATTTAAGTCAGTTTAATTTAAGTTGAAATTACTTAAACATCCAAGTTTATTGTACTTGTAGTTAATAATGTTATCCCTTAAAACTCATCTTTGATCACCAAAATGACATATTTAAGCGTTTTTTCCTTGAAAAAAATTAGTCATGCCTTAAAATAGCTTGCATGTAACTCTACACCCTTGCCTCATTTAGTATACGCGGATTCATGAATATGCTAATTAGCCCCGCCTCCACTCACTTACTGAGGTAAACGCTGCACAATGGTTTCGCTCTTTACAACGTCGGACACATAACGGTAATTAATATCATTAGCCTTTTGCTTGACGCTGTTATCAAACAGCTAATAATGTGTTGCTAATGTTACACAAACCATGTTCTGGGATATAGGCATTTAGTTGAAAAAAAAAACATGAAAGGCATATAGTTCATCGTAATATACATCATACAATGGCTA
Source organism: Gila orcuttii (assembly GCA_026230005.1). Lineage (NCBI taxonomy): Eukaryota > Metazoa > Chordata > Actinopteri > Cypriniformes > Leuciscidae > Gila > Gila orcuttii. The sequence goes on along the minus strand of JAPDVR010000008.1, from coordinate 2,348,837 downwards.
TATTGCTAAATCTACATGATTTTTCATATCAACAGAAAAATATACGGGGATATATTACTATATATATATATATATATATATATATATATATATATATATATATATATATATATATATACTGCTTCTCTTGAGATACCCCTGCTAGTTCACTGTTAATGATATGCTAAAGCCCGCCCACACGTTGATCTGATTGGTTACAAGGTAGTTTGTGACGTCAGAAACACCAGCGATTTCAAAGCGTGTTTTTGAGACTGTCTTTGGTTCACTGCAGTTTTAAGGAGAAAATACTCAGCAATGCTGTCGACTTATGAATTTACACATGATTTATCTTAAAGCATATTAAAAACACCACATAGACATATAAACAACATTAAAAGCTTGATAATTCACCACTGGGGGACTTTAATGTAATTTAAGTTGAAATTACTTAAACATCCAAGTTGATTGTACTTACAAATGCAAAATTTTTTTTACAGTGATATGATGCAGTATATGTACAGACAGATATATACGATAATACAAAATTTCATAACTTTCCTTTTCATCTGACGTCAATCCCGGCCGAAACCCACAGTCAAATAGCTATTTATAGGCACATTTTACAATGCAATCAAATCAAGTTTTTTTTCTCGTTGAATATCCTGATTTACTCATAAATGCGTCATATTACGATGCGAATGCTTCACATCGCCGGCTAAATGCCAGATAACGTTACAAATCGGTGAATATTACATTATGACCTCATTCACCAACATTCAGGTCATAAATATCTCTCTCCCCTTTATAAACTTCACTATAACACAGTAAATGAAGCATGTCTGGTCTGATTATGGAGGTTTAGTGTTGTATTTATAAAAAGGAACAGACGAGACCAGCAACATCATGTCAGTGAAACACTAATCCACTGGAAACACAAACAGGGACGGGTAAAGGGAGCATGTCAATCAGTTTAACCCCACAATGAATAGAGCCGTGTGTGAGAATTTAACCCCTGTGTGGGGGTGCACTAACTTTTTCATCATGCTGTCTTCTTCACCAGCAACCAGACAATCCACAATCCTTTGTTTCAGAGATTCGGTAGCTAAAATAATAAAATAAAATAATTCTGAATAGTAATAATAACAAATTGAGCCTTTCACATTTACGGGTTTCTCAGAAGTCGTCATAGTTGGGTAAACTTCTATAGCTGTGAATTAGAGACTACGTTAAAAAAAAAAAGTGTGTGTGTGTGTGTGTTCCCATTTGCTCAAATAGCAAAAGAAAAACTCCATAATAGTGTTTTCACAACTTTCAAAAAAGAGGGGAAACAATAGAGAGATTGATAATGGTAGAGTTAACTCGTTTTTTTTTTTGTTTTTTTTTTCATACAAAGGTAATATAATACTAAGTATAGTGTTATGAATGTACAGTACATTTAAAAAAATGAACAAAAAAACTTTGCAGGATTTACGATTTCTGATGACCATTAAAACGCATCGTTAGTCTATGAAAAGGGTCCATTGAACATAACTGTTTTTATTTATTTAATAATTAATTTTTTATTTATGGAATTATACCATGCTAAAAATATAAAACTAATTATTATCTTAAAATGAATTTCTCATAATTTCTAAAGAAAATGTGAGTGTTTTTTTGCTCATCCAAAAGTTGCTATCAGTGTTATTTTAGATACTATTATGGTTTTTATCAACATTTTAATGAGTTTTTCTGTTAAGAATTTTTCCCGCTTTCATTTTAGTTTTTGACATTTTTGTTGCGTTTTCTTTTTCATTTTTTGTGTATTTTATTAGTGCTGTCACGATTAATCGCATCCAACATAAAATTTTGTTTATGTTTGTGTACACACACATACATGCACAGTATATATATATATATATATATATATATATATATATATATATTAAATAAACACACTTTTAAGTAAGATGGGATTAATCGATTTGACAGCACTGGTCTATTTAGTTCTCATTAATGTTTTTTTTTTTCAGTTTCAGTTATAGGCCAGTTATTTAGTGCATCAAGCTAAACAAAAAGAAAATGAGAAATATTGCATTGTCAGCTATTTCTGAAAAAAAAATAAGTTTTAGTTTGATCTATTTTATTTGATTAACGTTTAACTACAATAGCCCTGCAACAACAAATAGCCTATTTGTAGTTGTTTTGGGGGGACATTTCATATTTCACATCTGACACACTGATAGCAAAGTTAAATCATGTGCTGGCCAAGCCAAAGCAAACAATCTTCACGAATAACATCGCTGCTTTTGCACGGCTTGATCTCGAGCTCAGTGAGGAAGGATGAGTGTTGATGTTTACACTCTCACACTCACACACACACACACACACACACTCACCTGAGCTCGGCGGTCCGCGCGTGACTCGCTGCTCATTGAGTCGATGGGCCCGTGAATGTGCAGGCCTGAATGCAGGGCCAGCTGTGTCTGGCATCGAGTGCATTCATCTCAGGGTTTGGAGAGCATCGAGCAGGATTAGCTTAACTGAAAGCATCCGCCAAAACCAACGAAACCATGGCAACCGGAACCTCGCACAACCGACACATTCGAGACAAGAGATACGCTGAACGCTAGAACAGATAAGAGTCAGAAAACACATGATAATGATGATGAGAAAGTAGTACATTTTAAGAAGGACGAGGCAGCTGTTCAGGACATGAATGGACTAATATGGCAATTAAAGGCGCTTTATGTAAGAATTACTGTATTAATAGCTGTTTTATTGCCAATATGTGAACTTAACATTCCCGGACTTGAAAGCCGTTAGACTGATTTTTATGAGAAGGAGCTCGGGGCGTTTTTGCCGGGAAAATCAAAAGGATGTGACGGTTACGCGCGGTCCTGACCAAGAACATCCCGTTCTGATACATCAAATTAATGATTATGCGTTCAGGTTAATGCCGAAAGAGCCATTCTGTAATGTCAATGCAACGCTATATTCTCACGACCAATTCGTACAATGAGTAAAATGTGACTGATTTGTACGATTTGTCTGAACCCCAGTGACGGTTAGGTTAAGGGGCGGGGTCAGGGGTAGGTCATTCGTACGAATTCATACGAATTGGGTAACTCGTAAAATATGTTCGAGTGTGGTCGTATGAATTCCTACAAATTAGCCACCTCGTAAAATTCGTATGAATTGCCGTGAGATCGGGTTGGTCAATGTGTCATGCAATCTATATAGTCTACTACAGTCAAAACCACTTGAAGGCAAGCCTGCAACCTTAGCCAAAAAAATCATAACGTCTTCTAACATACTTATTTTTAATGGATGTCAATCACTATGCTGGAAAACCCAATATTGTGAAGAAATATCTGATCATTTAATTAAAGTGGTGGTTGATTATGATTTCACTTTTCTAACTTTAGTTAGTGTGTAATGTTGCTGTTTGAGCATAAACAACATCTGCAAAGTTTCAATGCTCAATGTTCAAAGCAAAGGAAGACATTTGCTTTTAAAGATATCATTTTTTAAGGACTACAACAAACCACTGGTAAGGATTACACAAGCTTCCTCCCGGGTTAGTGACATCACAAACCCTACAATTTACATAAACCCCGCCCCGTGAACACGCAGTCCATGCTGAGAAGAGGAAGAGTTGTTGTAGTCGAGCACATTTATGAGTTCAAGGCAAGCTCAAGTTGTCGCATCAGTATTTTCAAATGCAATCAAGTACAGCACAAATGCAATAGCATGTCACTCTGTAGGCATCTTACAACAGTTCCCACACGAGCGATTTATAGATTATCATGACAGAATATGCTAATCAAAGACTCATGAAAACACATCCCAGAGAACGGTCGACTCGGTACCCATGTGTTATTTAGCCCATGTGGATTTTGGGCCTGAATTGTCCTTTAACTTCACATCAGCAACATAAATTCATCAACTAACCATTCAGAAACGTCCTGTTGGTTCTACATGTTGTCACTTCTTCTGGAGTCTCTCCATCATTGTCCGACTTCGGTTTGAACATAAAAGGCAGAACAGTTTCTGACATTCTAGTGTTTATCTGTGTGAGGTAATCAGAGCTGCTAACACACACACACACACACACACACACACAAGCTCTTGAAGCTCCGCCCTCTGTGCCAGGAGCAGTAGCTCATTTGCATTTAAAGGGACACACACGAAACAACGCGTTTTTACTGACCCTCAAAAAGGGACAATTTTAACATGCTATATTTTGAGCTAAAACTTCACATACACACTCTGGGGACAACAGGGACTTATTTTACATATTGTAAAAAGGGGCATTATACCACCCCTTTAATTGACAGCCCATCCGCTAATCTTGAATATGTTTGCTCTTACACATTGTAGGATTTTGGGCTGTCCCAAATGAAAGATAACCAATGTGGAGATTTCTTACAGTCTATGTTTAAAGATGGTCTCGCAACCAAAGATAGCCTGTGATAAATG
>JAPDVR010000008.1:2186900-2339400 GCA_026230005.1 Gila orcuttii | reverse complement strand
ACAGAACAATTGAAACCACTTCAGTAGTCACTTGGACTATTTTAACGATGTCTTTAATAACTTGTCAGGGAACAAGTTTCAATCCCTTAGAAGCCTATGGAGGAGTGATCCAGCTCTCAGATTTAATCAAAAATATCTTAATTCGTGTTCCGAAGATGAACGAAGGTCTTACGGGGTTGAACAACATGAGGAAGAGTAATTACTGAGAATTTTCATTTTTGGGTGAACTATCCCTTTAAATTATGAAAATATTTTTTCAAACTTTTTTTTCTAAAAAATATGATAAAATAAAAACTAACTTTGAGGGAACATTCCATTTTATTATTCTGCTTTGGGATTTATGGGAATGTTACTTTTGAATGTTCTCTGAACATTCTGAAACTAGTAACATTTAAAAAAAATTACATTCTGAGAACATTATTAAAGAATGAACATTCTATACTAGGAATTCAATAGAATGCTCATTCAACAACTTTAAACGAACATTCTTCGAGAACCTTGCCAGAACATTTCCTGTTATCTGGGCTGGTTTGTAAAGGGGTTTTACAGGTCCTGCACCCTCACATCTCAGTGATCTTCTCTACACATCAACAACACACAGGGCTTGAGAAATCCATCTCTCTCTCTCTCTCCCCATCTCTGTTTAGGTTAGGTTATCCCTCTCACTCACTCTCTCTCTCTCCATCTCTCTCTCACTCACACCCACTCTCTCCATCTCTCTCACACTCACTCTTCTCTCACACTCACTCTCACACTGTCTCTCTCTCTCAGGGCAGATGTCGCTGTCCCTCAGGCATTGGTTTTCAGCCGTCCCGTAAGCCGGGGTTCCCTTGAAGAGTGTTTTGGGGGAGAGCCGGTGTATGTGAACACCCACGCTCAGGTTACAGTATCTACACACACATACACACACACACGCTTCCTGAGAAACACGCTGCTACTGTGCAACATTGCGGTCGCGGCGGCGGCGCTGATGAGGAAAGGAAGTGACGTGAGTATCAAAGCAGAGGTTTATCAGCTCGATTAAAGAACTACGATGGCAGCTTTTACTATTGAATCAAGTCTGAAATACACACTACAAGACGCGTCGTGAATCATAATTGCACATTATATTTTTCAGCTTCAGATTTTCATTCCATCCGGATTGAAGACATCACACATATTTGAGTCCATTTTAGAACGCATTGCTTACATTTGTCACGCATATCCGCGCGCGAGTTTGTTGCGTTCGGAACGACTTGAAGGTCCGGTAGTGTGTGATCCGCAGTCGTTCAGTGAATGATGCTCTGTAACGTACAACTAGACAGATAAATGATGCCTACGGTTTTAAAATCTTTTCAGAGTCGTGTACTCCAGCCTTAAAGCAATAATTCAGTGGTTATCTAACTAATATTGGTCAACAACTGCTCATATTACTTCTTAAAACAAATGTTGCAGGCACAATGGCATATTCTGTCATCACTGATGCTCATAAACCATGACTCACAATCTATCATAACACCCTCTCTTACGGTCAGGAGTGATACAGTCTGTGGGTAAAAACATTCATGAACGTCATTTTTTAAATGACACATTTACAATAAAAGACAGGGAACAAAACTATGTAAGGTACACTTACATACATAGGCTACATATATATATATATATATATATATATATATATAAAATAAAATATTTTGCCTGACTTGAAATGGATTTACTTTAAAGTCCCCCTGTATTCAATCATTTTATCCATTAAAACTGATCTTTGATTACCAAATTACATATTTAAATGTTTTTTAAATGCCTTAAAATATCTTGAATGTAACTCGACACAATTGTCTCATTTAGTATGTCCGGTTCTATGAATATGCAAATGAGCCCCGCCTCCACTCACTGACTCAGCTCAGAGATCCACTAGTTGACGATCACACGTTGATCTGATTGGTTACAAGGTAGTTTGTGACGTCAGAAACACCAGCGATTTCAAAGGTTGTTTTTAAGACTGTCTTTGGCTCACTGCAGTTTTAATTAAAACATTAAAAGCTGGATTTTCACCACAGGGGGACTTTGACAAAGATGCAAAACAGCAGCATTAAAACTAAAAATTAAAAAGCAAAACATTTCCATCTCTCTACTTTGTTTTTGAAACTTTCTCACAAAATCACGAATAAATAAAGCGAAGAAAGGTTACATTTCTTCCATTTACCCACCAAAATTACCCAGACAGCAACATAGTGTCGGCCCAGATCCGGCCCACATCTGGTACGCATTCAATCCACATGTTCACAAGGTCAGAAAACTGGGGATTCAACTAAAAATATTATTAATTTTAACTGAAAGCCAATTAAAAACATCCAGACAGAATTCAGAGGTAAAAATCGCAGTAAAGTATTCAATAGTTCCAGAAAAGGAAGGAACCGTCTCAAATTGAGATGTCTTCCCCAACTGGATATATATCCTAAACTTGAAGTCCAATAGAATATGAAAGATTTAATTTAGGATCATATAAAAGTGACGACTGCGGTTTTCTCACAGTCACAGATTTAAAAACTGGAATGGTTTACTTGAGCCGTTCTGCATCTAATATCATGCATTGCTTACATGAATCCTCCATGCGAGTGAAAGAATGCGAGAGAGAGAGAGAGACAGATGAGAAGCGGTCGTCAGGGGAGCTTTAAACAACATCTCTGTCTCTGTGTGCATATGTGATGTCACGGCTTGCCAAAATGGTAATATGACATCGTTTGGGTTTTGCAACACATATGCTGCAGTTTCAGGGTTTGCCAAGACACCGAAAGCCACTCGCTGAGGGTCAGGTGGCAGCAGGGCCTGGAAAACACACACACACACACACACACACAACAACAACACAAATAAGGCCTCGTGGGAACATCATTTATCATGTTTTATTAAGTAATGCATCTTAGCTACTTACTAAATAATTAATACTGAAGGTGAACCTGATTAAACCATTTGACATACAAACTCAATTCAAGTCATGATTTTAGAGTAAAATTCGAACACAAAAGAACGGTCCGCATTTAAAATCACGTCATTATAGCGAATATTTGCATGAAGAATCTATCAATTTTCATGGTGTTTCTAAATGTCACACTGTTTTTTGTTGTGTTGCATGCAGTGTTTAGCTACTTCAAGAAAAGCAGGTTTAGTTTTGATTTTTTCAATTGGTCATCATCAACCGAGGATAAAATCCCAAATTTATCAGCGAGGTTTTGAATTCTCTCATATGTGTCTCTCCTCATTCTTTTTTCATCAACCCATCCCCCCGTTCTTGCAGATTAGAATTCATTAGCAATCAAAGAGCCTCTGTGGAACTCCTGCTCTTAATTACCCACTCATTTGCATTTTTGCATATTAATGACTGCAGAGTTTGCTGTCTGACTGCGGCAGTGAGCGAGGGTTTAAAGTCACCCTGTCTTTTTATTTTCGCATTCCACACACACACACACACACACACACACAGCATCACTGTGAAACCCAGACGCGATGCATCTACATGAATCACTAGTAGAATCACAGAGCGGGTCAAAACCTTCATGCTTTCACAGTTTTTGGGCCAGTTTAATGCTGACAAAACTAGTAAAGAGCATGTTATGAATTTATGAGTCATGCACTGCAATAAAAATACGTTTTTCCTCAGTATTTCGCTCTTGTTTTCCAGTACAAACATCTAAATATTCTTAAATCAAGATACATTTACTGGAGAAGCACAATGATTGTTATATTAAGTCTTGATTTTTGAAACATTTATACAATTTAAGTGCCTTTTATGCTTGTAAAATTCAGAAACCCTTGTTATTAGCGCCGTTAAGTTAACTAATGCATACGTAACGTACAAAAGACTGAACGTGATTAAAAGTCCCAATTCACCGCGATCATGTCGACAGATGAGGTCATTAAAATTACACTGTTATGACAGGTTGATTATAAAGTATATTTGACTAGAGATCTGACTATGTGAGACTGTAGTTTCAATTAGGCTAATCCCTTTTCTATGCATGACACATTGACATTACAGTATCGAATGGCTTTTTTCATTCATTTCATGTGTCGTAGAACAGAATAGCGGTTCTCAGGGGCGCTCGTAAACGTCACATCCGTTTGATTTTCCCGGCAAAAACGCCCCGAAGTACTAAACATAAAAATCAGTCTACAGGCTTTCATCATAGACAAGCTAAGAAGTCGCGGAACGTCTCGTTTTTTAAGTTGTGTTACAAATTGTACACACATTGGCAATAAAAAAAATGATTACCCCTTTAAAACAGGACAAAATATCAGTGGGGTAAAAAAAATACCAAATAATTGTTTTTACCTTTATGAACAAACTCACTTAATCTGGATACATTTGTCAGATAACAAGACGTAATACTTCAAGTTGTTTTTCTTCTCAAATTAATTTATCTTGATATACGAATGTTCATATATTTGTGCTGGGAAAGACAGAAATACCGATGAAGAACATCTCTCTTTTTTGCAGTGTTTAATGAGCATTAATAATGATGAGAGGGTTGCTCAGATTAATATAATATATTGTATTATAAAACATTTGTTTAGAAGCTACTGTGCATTGTGAACAACTATAAATCTTAGTTTACATGTCATCATTAGATCAACTAGTGGTAGAAAAACAATCATTTTGATTGATAAAATAACATTCTAGTGAATAAAGCGTGTGTATATTCACTTTTTTTGTTGCTTAAATAAGATATTCTAATAACAATTACGTATAAAAAAAAGAAAAGAAAAAAAGACATTGTACCAAATAATTAAAGATGTTAAAAGAACCCCACCAAAACACCACATGCATGCATGACAATAACCTTGAGACTTGTATGTTGTAGCGGGTCAGTTTTTGAAATACAGGAGTCAAAACAATCGACCATTATTGATGCTCAACACACGTTCAGGGTGTTTACACAGAATTTAGTTCTAAACATTGTTTAAAATAGGAGATGAAGGAACATCTAAATAAATAAGCATGTTATTATTTGGAGATATTTTGGTGCAACATCACAAAGTCCTGTTTAGTGTATTTATTAGGCCTCAGACACAGAACAGTGATCAGCCGCTGGTTAAGTGTGTTAATAACTGCACTGCCCCCTGATGGCCGGGACGAGCTGTTGCATCACTCACACGTGAGCATGAGTGTATGGCACTATCGTCACTGCTTTGAAATGTGGCAAACTCTTACCTTAAACAGGTTTTGCTTATGAATCTGTATGCTCTGAATAAGGAAATCATACTACACTTCCTCTGAGGGACATTAATAAAAACAATTATTAGACTTAGTGCATCAGTATTTATGAAGCTTCTTTTCACCACAGAATAAAACATTTTAAAAGATACTTGCGACTTTTTATCTAACAATTGCGAGTTTATATAAGAATATAGAGATATAAAGCCAGAATTGCATGATATAAAGCCAGAATTGCATGATATAAAGCCAGAATTGTATAATATAAAGTCAGAATTGCATGATATAAAGCCAGAATTGCATAATATAAAGTCAGAATTGCATGATATAAAGTCAGAATTGCATGATATAAAGTCAGAATTGCATGATATAAAGTCAGAATTGTGAGATATAAAGTCAGAATTAAGAGATATAAATCCAGAATTGCATGATATAAAGTAAGAATTGCGAGATATAAAGTCAGAATTGTATGATATAAAGTAAGAATTGCGAGATATAAAGTCAGAATTGTATGATATAAAGCCAGAATTGCGAGATATAAAGCCAGAATTGCGAGATATAAAGCCAGAATTGCGTGTTATAAAGTCAGAATTGCATGATATAAAGTCAGGATTGCAAGATATAAAGTCAGAATTGCATGATATAAAGTCAGAATTGCATGATATAAAGTCAGAATTGCTAGATATAAAAGTAAGAATTGCGAGATATAAAGTCAGAATTGCGAGATATAAAGTCAGAATTGCGAGATATAAAGTAAGAATTGCGAGATATAAAGTAAGAATTGCGAGATATAAAGTCAGAATTGCGAGATATAAAGTAAGAATTGCGAGATATAAAGTCAGAATTGTATGATATAAAGCCAGAATTGCGAGATATAGTCAGAATTGCATGATATAAAGCCAGAATTGCGAGATATAAAGTCAGAATTGGGAGATATAAAGCCAGAATTATGAGATAAAGCTAGAATTGCGAGATATAAAGTCAGAATTGCATGATGTAAAGCCAGAATTGCGAGATATAAAGCCAGAATTGCATGATATAAAGTCAGAATTGAATTATATGAAGTCAGAATTGCGAGATATAAAGTCAGAATTGCGAGATATAAAGTCAGAATTGCGAGATAGTCAGAATTGCATGATATAAAGCCAGAATTGCGAGATATAAAGTCAGAATTGCGAGATATAAAGCCAGAATTGCGAGATATAGTCAGAATTGCATGATATAAAGCCAGAATTGCGAGATATAAAGTCAGAATTGCGAGATATAAAGTCGGAATTGCATGATATAAAGCCAGAATTGCGAGATATAAAGTCAGAATTGCGAGATATAAAGTCAGAATTGCATGATATAAAGCCAGAATTGCGAGACAAAGTCAGAATTGCATGATATAAAGCCAGAATTGTGAGATATTAAGTCAGAATTGCATGATATAAAGTCAGAATTGCGAATATATAAAGTCAGAATTGCGAGATATAAAGTCAGAATTGCGAGATATAAAGCCAGAATTGCGAGATATAAAGTCAGAATTGCGAGATATAAAGTCAGAATTGCATGATGTAAAGCCAGAATTGCGAGATATAAAGTCAGAATTGCATGATATAAATCCAGAATTGTGAGATATAAAGTCAGAATTGCATGATATAAAGCCAGAATTGCGAGATATAAAGTCAGAATTGCATGATATAAAGCCAGAATTGTGAGATATAAAGTCAGAATTGCATGATATAAAGTCAGAATTGCGAGATATAAAGTCAGAATTGCATGATATAAAGCCAGAATTGCGAGATATAAAGTCAGAATTGCGAGATATAAAGTCAGAATTGCGAGATATAGTCAGAATTGCATGATATAAAGCCAGAATTGTGAGATATGGTCAGAATTGCGAGATATAAAGCCAGAATTGCGAGATATAGTCAGAATTGCATGATATAAAGCCAGAATTGCGAGATATAAAGTCAGAATTGGGAGATATAAAGCCAGAATTATGAGATAAAGCTAGAATTGCGAGATATAAAGTCAGAATTGCATGATGTAAAGCCAGAATTGCGAGATATAAAGCCAGAATTGCATGATATAAAGTCAGAATTGAATTATATGAAGTCAGAATTGCGAGATATAAAGTCAGAATTGCGAGATATAAAGTCAGAATTGCGAGATAGTCAGAATTGCGAGATATAAAGCCAGAATTGCGAGATATAGTCAGAATTGCATGATATAAAGCCAGAATTGCGAGATATAAAGTCAGAATTGCGAGATATAAAGTCGGAATTGCATGATATAAATCCAGAATTGTGAGATATAAAGTCAGAATTGCGAGATATAAAGCCAGAATTGCGAGATATAGTCAGAATTGCATGATATAAAGCCAGAATTGCGAGATATAAAGCCAGAATTGCGAGATATAAAGTCGGAATTGCATGATATAAATCCAGAATTGTGAGATATAAAGTCAGAATTGCATGATATAAAGCCAGAATTGCGAGATATAAAGTCAGAATTGCATGATATAAAGCCAGAATTGCGAGATATAAAGTCAGAATTGCATGATATAAAGCCAGAATTGCGAGATATAAAGTCAGAATTGCGAGATATAAAGTCAGAATTGCGAGATATAGTCAGAATTGCATGATATAAAGCCAGAATTGTGAGATATGGTCAGAATTGCGAGATATAAAGCCAGAATTGCGAGATATAAAGTCAGAATTGCGAGATATAAAGTCAGAATTGCATGATATAAAGCCAGAATTGCGAGATATAAAGCCAGAATTGCGAGATATAGTCAGAATTGCATGATATAAAGCCAGAATTGCGAGATATAAAGTCAGAATTGCGAGATATAAAGTCAGAATTGCATGATATAAAGCCAGAATTGCGAGATATAAAGTCAGAATTGCATGATATAAAGTCAGAATTGCATGATAAAAAGCCAGAATTGCGAGATATAAAGTCAGAATTGCATGATATAAAGTCAGAATTGCATGATATAAAGCCAGAATTGCGAGATAAAGTCAGAATTGCGAGATATAAAGCCAGAATTGCGAGATATAGTCAGAATTGCATGATATAAAGCCAGAATTGCGAGATATAAAGCCAGAATTGCGAGATATAAAGTCAGAATTGCATGATATAAAGTCAGAATTGCATGATATAAAGCCAGAATTGCGAGATAGTCAGAATTGCGAGATATAAAGCCAGAATTGCGAGATATAGTCAGAATTGCATGATATAAAGCCAGAATTGCGAGATATAAAGTCAGAATTGCATGATATAAAGCCAGAATTGCGAGATATAAAGCCAGAATTGCGAGATATAAAGCCAGAATTGCGAGATATAGTCAGAATTGCATGATATAAAGCCAGAATTGCGAGATATAAAGCCAGAATTGCGAGATATAGTCAGAATTGCATGATATAAAGCCAGCATTGCGAGATAGTCAGAATTGCATGATATAAAGCCAGAATTGCGAGATATAAAGTCAGAATTGCATGATATAAAGTCAGAATTGCATGATATAAAGCCAGAATTGCGAGATAGTCAGAATTGCGAGATATAAAGCCAGAAATGCGAGATATAGTCAGAATTGCATGATATAAAGCCAGAATTGCGAGATATAAAGTCAGAATTGCATGATATAAAGCCAGAATTGCGAGATATAAAGCCAGAATTGCGAGATATAAAGCCAGAATTGCGAGATATAGTCAGAATTGCATGATATAAAGCCAGAATTGCGAGATATAAAGCCAGAATTGCGAGATATAGTCAGAATTGCATGATATAAAGCCAGAATTGCGAGATATAAAGTCAGAATTGCGAGGTATAAAGTCAGAATTGCATGATATAAAGCCAGAATTGCGAGATATAAAGTCAGAATTGCGAGATATAAAGCCAGAATTGCGAGATATAGTCAGAATTGCATGATATAAAGCCAGAATTGCGAGATATAAAGTCAGAATTGCGAGATATAAAGTCAGAATTGCATGATATAAAGCCAGAATTGTGAGATATAAAGTCAGAATTGCATGATATAAAGTCAGAATTGCATGATAAAAAGCCAGAATTGCGAGATATAAAGCCAGAATTGCGAGATATAGTCAGAATTGCATGATATAAAGCCAGAATTGCGAGATATAAAGCCAGAATTGCGAGATATAAAGTCAGAATTGCATGATATAAAGTCAGAATTGCATGATATAAAGCCAGAATTGCGAGATAAAGTCAGAATTGCGAGATATAAAGCCAGAATTGCGAGATATAGTCAGAATTGCATGATATAAAGCCAGAATTGCGAGATAAAGTCAGAATTGCGAGATATAAAGCCAGAATTGCGAGATATAGTCAGAATTGCATGATATAAAGCCAGAATTGCGAGATATAAAGCCAGAATTGCGAGATATAGTCAGAATTGCATGATATAAAGCCAGAATTGCGAGATATAAAGTCAGAATTGCGAGATATAAAGTCAGAATTGCATGATATAAAGCCAGAATTGCGAGATATAAAGTCAGAATTGCATGATATAGTCAGAATTGCATGATATAAAGCCAGAATTGCGAGATATAGTCAGAATTGCGAGATATAAAGTCAGAATTGCGAGATATAAAGTCAGAATTGCGAGATATAAAGTCAGAATTGCGAGATATAAAGTCAGAATTGCATGATATAAAGCCAGAATAGCGAGATATAAAGTCAGAATTGCATGATATAAAGCCAGAATTGTGAGATATAAAGTCAGAATTGCGAGATATAAAGTCAGAATTGCATGATATAAAGCCAGAATTGCGAGATATAAAGTCAGAATTGCATGATATAAAGCCAGAATTGCGAGATATATAGTCAGAATTGCATGATATAAAGTCAGAATTGCAAGTTATAAAGTCCAATTCTAAGGAAAAAAATAGTCTTTTTCCTGTCTCATATTTTCCCCACAATTCTGACTTAACACCCAATTCTGAGATAAAAAGTCGCAATTACTTTAAGTTTTTTATTCTGTGGCGGAAACAAGCTTCCATAGTATTTACAATAGCACTTATTGGATAAAACAACGAAAAACCCCAGACTTGCATTGAAGCAGAAGTTTGTAAAGAGCAGAGAATAAATATGAACTGCTTTACACTTTTTAATTTCAATCAAATAAAACAATGTACAAATAGAAATGAACACAGAGCCAGTTCATCCCCTCTACAATCACTTTATTGAGTCTTAAAGCAACAACTGTCTGTAGTTGAAGTTTGTGGCAAACGTTTGAATGAACAGAAATAATCAGAAGTGATTTCCTGGCGTGTATGAGCGGTTACACATGACGAGATCAGATGAGGACACACGTGCGCCTCGATGTGACGAATCTCACAGAAACATTCTCAGGTCGCATTTCACTAAAATCAGGAGAAAAATATATCAAGTTATATGTTGCTTAAAGAAATGAAGCTAATTCTTAGGACCGTTTAGATTTTTATTGCATGAAAATTAAGCAGAAAAGGTCATTTTCATTGGTGAATTAAATAGTCCTGTATTTTGATATTACAGTAGAAACTTACTGTATTTCAGTATTAGTATTGAAATAGTAGTTTGCATGAGAAAAAGTTTGTTTTTCATCAGATGAAACCATGTTCATCTGTGTTTAGTGTGTATTCATGAAAACGCTCCAGTTCTTCTCTATATCAGTGTCAGTGTTTCTGAACTCCTGAAACGCCTCCATCGTAGTCTTGAGTTTCTTTCAGGAACGAACACGTCACAATATTCCTCATTATAATAATTCATACGCAAAATAAAGAGGCGGGGCCTGGTTGAGTTAGTTAGTAGTGTGTTAAACTGGCGGTTATGGTAAGGGGCGGGACATTTCCCAAACACACTCGAAGCGCTCGACCAATCACAACACACTGCTCCAGCCGACCAATCAGAGCACAGTGTGCTTTTCAGAAGGAGGGGCTTCATAGAGACAGGAAGTAAACCGGAGTGTTTACCGTACAACGGTGTAACTCGCTGCTTCACTACTATAGTGCGATGCATCGTTGAAGAGATCAACTATAGTCACGACTGTTTCCCGAAACCATATTGTCGCAAATTAGTTATTCAACCGCGTTGGTTAATGATGTCACACAGGTGTTGGAGTAATAACTACTGTTAATGAATCTGTTTGAGATCGAATTAACGCGAGATGTTTCGCTATAAATTATGCACATGACATCTGAGGAATATTTCTAATTTTTCTCAGTTATTTTGCATCATTTCCAGATTCGATCATAGACTCGTTCTCACACACTAGATCACGTTCACACACGCGCACTCTTCAAAAACTACACTTTAAATCTCTTGACAAACTAAAAGACGTAAATGACATTTGTATGTATTCTAAATAAAAGACACAGATTGTACTGAATGTCAGCTTGTTATTTTGCTCAAGATCAGGATTTATTGAGTCCACATGTCATAAAAACTAAACTCTTCTTTTAACCACAGGTCGAGATCTGTCGTTACAAACACACAACTCTGCGATGCTGTTTGTGAATGTTTGTTGTAACGATGGTTTCAGGAAACATGGTCCAGAGCGTTACTGACAGACTGGGAAGAGAGGAGCCGCAACAATGGAGAATATGAGGAGAATAATCAACATTCAAGCAGGAAAACCTGTTCTAGTAGAGCCTGAAAACAACATCAAGACTTTATAAAAGAATATAACAGATCTTTTAAAGGCAGTTTAACAAATACTATAATATACAGGACTTAATTTCGCAATTTAATATTATGTTAAGTTTACAGTAATGGGAAGTTTGTGGGCAAATGTACTTAATTGGTGACAAAAATCACAAAAGAATCCTAAAAACAGGCTTCATTTTCTTTCAGCAAAATCTCTTATTTCTTGGTTTTGACCGTGACGTTTCATAAGATTCGCATTGTATATGAAAGTGTAAAAGCAGCAGCTTTGCAGGCGTTCCATCAGATGCGCTGTAAACGTTTGTGTGTGTGTGTGTGTGTGTGTGTCATTCGGCTGATTGTGTGGGTGTGCTGGGTTGATTGAGCCCGATAGTTTTACACAACCATCCAGCGAAGTCGACCACCTCCACCTCTGAGCGCTTGATGAACGTGTGATTCTGTACAAGAGATACAAGTTTTACATGATGCAGAAAATAAAACATTAATGCAGTTTGTGGAATAAAACTTTATATGATTCGGCTACCATAGTCAGAGTGAATAATGTCCAGCAACAGTTGATTTGATCCAATCAGATGTAATTGGATTGTGAATTCCTTTTTTCCCGTTTAAAGTTTTCTGGATAAAATCTTTTGTTTCAGTCAAAATTGTTTTTGACTTTTTTAAATTTTAGTAATCAAAAAATCGAATTAGTTGAAATCATGAAACTTGAACACAATTAAACAACAATTTAGTAAAAGCTAAACAAACAAAAAAAAAATACATGTTTAGGGCCCTATTATTTTTTCATAAATTCTGTTTTATTTTTTACCAAATTCTGTTTTATTTCTATTTTAATGGTTTCATTAAATTTTAATAATCAAAAAGCATGTCTAATTAATTGATTTCATAAAATCAATGTTTGTTTTCCCCCCAAAAAAGTATGTGATGTGTATTTTACTTTTTTTTTGCTAATCAAATGGACTTAATTTATCTTTTAATCATATGAAATTAAACCTTGTCAAACAAAGTGCTGCACAGCAGAGCTTTACTGTTAAAATTAAAACATTAAAGAAAAATTTGTATTTTCTTCAAAAAATAAACTTAATTATTATTACTGTACATAGTTACATTCTACTGTAGAACAGTAATATATTTGTCAAAATTTCTAAAGTTAAACCAAATTTTGCCAAATCAAAAAAACTTTTATTGTGACGGGCTGCCGTGAAGACCTTTGCGTTTCTGTGTTTATAAGACAATAGTTTTTCTCGATGAATATTCCCAGACGCTAGTCTAATCTTGATTTTGTATGGTCTTGCATGAAAACTTAAGGATTGTGTTCTCACCATCAGCATCTTCAGGTCTGCTCTGTCTGCAGGGTTTTTAATGAGACTAGAAATAAAACGCAAAGTAAAACAGCTTCAACGATCATTTAGGCACTGAAGTGTTACATTAAACTCAATCTGCACACACAAGATCTCACTTGCATCTGAAATCACACCAATGATTGTGTGAACAGAACTCACCATTTGGTCACAAAGTCCTGGAAATCAGGCGTGAAGACGCCGTGGGGCAGTTTAGGGGGCGGCTGATGGAAAACACAGAAAAACACTGTTATACACTCGTATATCATTAATAACAGCATCAGATCTCATATTCAGTGTGTTAAAGGAATCAGTGCGCTACACACACATGATGTATTATTGAATAAAACATCAAAAAGTGTAATTTGTGGCACTTTTTCATGCATTAAAAACCAGTCAACTTAATCGTCTGTTAGTTCAGACACATAAAGCATTGATATAAGCATCTATACAGTATTTAGTTTATTATATTATACCCAGGCTGAAGTGTGATTGAGAACAAAAGACTCTCACCTCATTGACTATATAATCCAGCAGCTCAAATATAGCCATGACAGGACCTGAAAGAGAACAGTCACATCAGTTCACTGGCAATAGGGTGAAAATCCAGCTTTTAATGTTGTTTATATGTGTATGTGATGTTTTTAATATGCTTTGAATTGTGAACTGTGAATTTTCACTGAAATCTAACATTTCGGTGTCATAACTTCCTGTTTTAGCAAAAATGGCCGGTAAAAAATATTTATGGCCTGTAAATTGGCAGGTGTGGCAAAAATTGTGAGCAGAAGAGACTATTTCAAAACATATATATAAAAAAAAAAAAATGATTACAAACTTTGACCAGTAATTTCATTTGGTGATGCTAGTAGCGCAGAAAATACACACTACAGTAACACATGTATTGCTCATGGTAATACATTAACTAATAAACCTTATTGTAAAGTGTTAGCAATATTTTAAAATTTTGACTGTATTTTTGATCAAATAAAAGCAGCCTTGGTGAGCAGAAGAGACTTTCATTTAAAAACAAACTTAATTATTCAAACTTTTTCCCAGTAATTCCATTTGGTGATGTTAGTGCTGGCAGCCGTGAACCCTTGCTCACCGCTGACGGGTCTGCCCGGGGGTCTGGGTCGAGGAGAGGACCCGTGAGTCTCTGAATCCCCCACATCCATCATGGCTCTGCCGAAGACGCCCTCCAGCTCCCGGGCTTCGGGTGGAGGAATGGGATAGCGGCCGATGGCCAGCTCCACTAGAGAGAGACCCATACTCCACACATCCGACTGCACCGAGTAATGAGTGCCCTGCAACCTCTCCGGCTAAACACACACACACACACACACACACACACACATCATCAACTCATTCAAACATGCACAATCACACTCCATCTAGATTACATCAATTTAAAGGAGTAGTTCACTATAAAATGAAAATTAGCCCATGATTTACTCACCTTGTAAGCCATCCTAGGTGTATATGACTTTCTTCTTTCAGACGAATACAATCAAAGTTATACAAAAAAAATATCCTGGCTCTTCCAAGCTTTATAATGGCAGTGGATTGCAACCATCAGATTGAAGCTCATAAAAGTGCATCTATCCATCATAAAAGTGCATCTATCATCATAAAAGTGCATCTGTCCTAGGGTTGGGCGATGTCTACCAATTTGGTATCAGACGATGTCTACAGTGAAACATCGCGATGGACGATGATATCGGGGGAGGGGGGGGGGACATTCTCATTTTCCACTATATATTTTCCTCTATATCTCATCAGCAATTTCGATTTCGGCACGCTCTGCAGCAGCTGACCACTGAAGAGCGAATGTACAGTGACGTGACATCACTGCCAGATTCAAACTGACGGACGCGCTCAGTGCTTGTCATAGGCTATACCACAACTGTTCAGTGTTTTTAACCACATAATGTTTATTTTAGGTTTCAGACATTTAAATACATATAATTTATAGCAAAACAATACATTTATAGTTTGTAAAATACACAATGGTGTCTATGGAAGCAGCAATAACAAACCATTCAAATATATTTGCCGACGGTTTTTATTCATATCAGACACACAGTGTAAATAACTATAAAGTCAACTCTATCTTTCTCCCAGTTCACCGGCCACTTTCATGTATTTCGGGAGAAACTGATTAATTCACGCGCTGTAATAAATCCAACAGACAGGAATCTCTGAACTGCGCACAAACAAACATGACGGCGCCCATCTCACGTTACAGATCAAGATCATATATAAAAGGTTTTTTAAACAACAAAACAAACTCACTTACACATATTTGAGAATCGGAATAGAAGATAGTTGATGACATAAGCAAGTTTGTTAATATTTATAAATAAAAGCGCTTCATCTTTCATACAGCGCTATTTAGGCTGTGGTGAATCACGTACCAAGCATGAAGCGTCACCATGGAAACGTGGGGGGTGGGGGGGATTGCGATGCCGGCTAAACATCGTGATGTCTGTCAGCCCAACCCGTCCATCGGCCCAACCCTAATCTGTACATCATAAAAGTGCATCTATCCATCATAAAAGAGCATCTGTCAATGATAAAAGTGCATCTATCAATCCATCATAAAAGTGCATCTATCAATCCATCATAAAAGTGCATCTATCAATCCATCATAAAAGCGCATCTGTCCATCATAAAAGTGTATCTACCATCAAAAAAGTGCATCTATCCATCATAAAAGTGCATCTATCCATCATAAAAGTGCATCCATCCATCATAAAAGTGCATCCATCCATCATAAAAGTGCATCTATCCATCATAAAAGTGCATCTATCCATCATAAAAGTGCATCCATCCATCATAAAAGTGCATCTATCCATCATAAAAGTGCATCCATCCATCATAAAAGTGCATCTATCCATCATAAAAGTGCATCTGTCCATCATAAAAGTGCATCTGTCCATCATAAAAGTGCATCTATATCAAAAAAGTGCATCTATATCATAAGTGCATCTGTCCATCATAAAAGTGCATCTGTCCATCATAAAAGTGCATCTATCCACCATAAAAGTGCATCTATCATCATAAAAGTGCATCCATCCGTCATAAAAGTGCATCTATCATCATAAAAGTGCATCTGTCCATCATAAAAGTGCATCTATCATCATAAAAGTGCATCTATCATCATAAAAGTGCATCTATATCAAAAAAGTGCATCTATCCATCATAAAAGTGCATCTATCATCATAAAAGTGCATCTATCCGTCATAAAAGTGCATCTATCATCATAAAAGTGCATCTATCATCATAAAAGTGCATCTATCATCATAAAAGTGCATCTATCCATCATAAAAGTGCATCTATCATCATAAAAGTGCATCTATCCGTCATAAAAGTGCATCTATCCATCATAAAAGTGCATCCATCCATCATAAAAGTGCATCCGTCCATCATAAAAGTGCATCTATCCATCATAAAAGTGCATCCATCCATCATAAAAGTGCATCCGTCCATCATAAAAGTGCATCCGTCCATCATAAAAGTGCATCCGTCCATCATAAAAGTGCATCCGTCCATCATAAAAGTGCATCTATCCTCATAAAAGTGCATCTGTCCATCATAAAAGTGCATCTGTCCATCATAAAAGTGCATCTATCCTCATAAAAGTGCATCTGTCCATCATAAAAGTGCATCTATCAATCCATCATAAAAGTGCATCTATCAATCCATCATAAAAGTGCATCTATCAATCCATCATAAAAGTGCATCTATCCATCATAAAAGTGTTCTATCATCATAAAAGTGCATCTATCCTCATAAAAGTGCATCTGTCCATCATAAAAGTGCATCTATCAATCCATCATAAAAGTGCATCTATCAATCCATCATAAAAGTGCATCTATCCATCATAAAAGTGCATCTGTCCATCATAAGTGTTCTATCATCATAAAAGTGCATCTATATCAAAAAAGTGCATCTATATCATAAAGGTGCATCCATCATAAAAGTGCATCTGTCCATTATAAAAGTGCATCTATATCATAAAAGTGCATCTATCATCATAAAAGTGCATCTATCATCATAAAAGTGCATCTATCATCAGAAAAGTGCTCCACACTGCTCCCGGGGGGTTAATAAAGGCCTTCTGAAGCAAAACGATGAGTTTGTGTAAGAAAAACATTCATATTTAAAACCTTATAAAGTAAAATAACTAGCTTTCGGCCAAACGAACATACGGATTCGACTTAAGAGTAAAGCGCAGCTTATGCGAGTAATGCGACACACTGCTGATATTAACGTGACGCCATGACGCACTACACTTCTTCTGACGTCACAAGTTGCGTATGTTCGTTTGGCCGGAAGATAGAATTTTACTTTGTAACGTATAAAATATGAATGTTTTTCTTCAGAAGGCCTTTATTAACCCCCCGTAGCCGGAACCCCCCCCATCCATCACTTTTATGATGATAGATGCACTTTTATGACGACAGATGCACTTTTATGATGGACAGATGCGCTTTTATGATGGATTGATAGATGCACTTTTATGATGGATTGATAGATGCACTTTTATGATGATAGAACACTTTTATGATGGACAGATGCACTTTTATGATGATAGATGCACGTTTATGATGGATTGATAGATGCACTTTTATGATGATAGAACACTTTTATGATGGACAGATGCACTTTTATGATGATAGATGCACTTTTATGATGGACAGATGCACTTTTATGATGGATGGATGCACTTTTATGATGGATAGATGAACTTTTATGATGGACGGATGCACTTTTATGATGGATGGATGCACTTTTATGATGATAGATGCACTTTTATGATGGATGGATGCACTTTTATGATGATAGATGCACTTTTATGATGGATGGATGCACTTTTATGATGGATAGATGCACTTTTATGATGGATAGATGCACTTTTATGACAACAGATGCACTTTTATGATGGTAGATACACTTTTATGATGGACAGATGCGCTTTTATGATGGATTGATAGATGCACTTTTATGATGGATTGATAGATGCACTTTTATGATGGATTGATAGATGCACTTTTATGATGGACAGATGCACTTTTATGAGGATAGATGCACTTTTATGATGGACAGATGCACTTTTATGATGGATTGATAGATGCACTTTTATGATGGATTGATAGATGCACTTTTATGATGGATTGATAGATGCACTTTTATGAGGATAGATGCACTTTTATGATGGACTGATAGATGCACTTTTATGATGGACAGATGCACTTTTATGAGGATAGATGCACTTTTATGATGGACAGATGCACTTTTATGATGGATTGATAGATGCACTTTTATGATGGATTGATAGATGCACTTTTATGAGGATAGATGCACTTTAATGATGGATTGATAGATGCACTTTTATGATGGATAGATGCACTTTTATGATGGATTGATAGATGCACTTTTATGATGGATTGATAGATGCACTTTTATGAGGATAGATGCACTTTTATGATGGATGGATGCACTTTTATGATGGATAGATGCACTTTTATGATGGATAGATGCACTTTTATGATGGATTGATAGATGCACTTTTATGATGGATTGATAGATGCACTTTTATGATGGATTGATAGATGCACTTGTATGATTGATAGATGGACTTTTATGATGGATTGATAGATGCACTTTTATGATGGATAGATGCTCTTTTATGATGAATAGATGCACTTTTATGATGGATAGATGCACTTTTATGATGGATGGATGCACTTTTATGACGACAGATGCACTTTTATGATGGTAGATACACTTTTATGATGATAGATGCACTTTTTTGATATAGATGCACTTTTATGATGATAGATGCACTTTTATGATGGACAGATGCACTTTTATGACGGATAGATGCACTTTTATGACGGATGGATGCACTTTTATGACGGATAGATGCACTTTTATGACGGATGGATGCACTTTTATGATGATAGATGCACTTTTATGGTGGATAGATGCACTTTTATGATGGACAGATGCACTTTTATGATGGACAGATGCACTTATGATATAGATTCACTTTTTTGATATAGATGCACTTATGATGATAGATGCACTTTTATGATATAGATGCACTTTTTTGATATAGATGCACTTTTATGATGATAGATGCACTTTTATGATGATAGATGCACTTTTATGATGGATAGATGCACTTTTATGATGGACAGATGCACTTTTATGATGATAGATGCACTTTTATGATATAGATGCACTTTTATGATATAGATGCACTTTTTTGATATAGATGCACTTATGATAGATGCACTTTTGATAGATGCACTTTTATGATGATAGATGCACTTTTTTGATATAGATGCACTTTTTTGATATAGATGCACTTTTATGATGATAGATGCACTTTTATGATGATAGATGCACGTTTATGATGGATAGATGCACTTTTATGATGATAGATGCACGTTTATGACGGATAGATGCACTTTTATGATGGATAGATGCACGTTTTTGAGCTTCAATCTGTTGGTTGCAATGCACTGCCATATAAAACTTGGAAGAGCCAGGATATTTTTTTTATATAACTGATTGTATTCGTCTGAAAGGAGGAAGTCATATACACATAGAATGGCTTGAGGGTGAGTAAATCCTGGGCTAATTTTCATTTGAAGGTGAACTACTCCTTTAACAACAGTATTTCCCCCTCTGCTTCAGATGTAGTACAGAAGGAGCAGCATTTTTCCACTTCGCCTGGTTGTGTCCTAAAGTTAAGGTGTTTTGGGTGCAAGTATGTGATGGTATAATCACATATTTATGGAAATGGTTTTCCAGTGGATACAGTGGTGTGTATATTAGATAATTTTACCAACTCTAACCTCCGAAACAGTCAAGCTATTTAAACTTACTGAAATGTTGTTAATAATAGCTAAAAAATGTATTGCTTTGAAATAGAAATGTGCCAATTGGATTGTGGTTGTTGTAGATTTGCAGCTGTGAACCCTTAGAGAAGATCACATATTCAATGAGAGGCAGGGGTTAATTATTTTAAAAATCTGAAAACCCTTTTTGAATTATATAAATATAGTGCCACATGACTTAATTTGATGAAGTTGATTTTCTAACAGTTTTAAATTGTATCTCCCTTTTCCTTTTTTTGTTGCTGTTGTCTCCTTTGTCTTGTCTGGTGTTTTTTATTGTTTAGTATTTAAAAAAAAAACCTAAAAACCATACACAGTCACTTCAAACACAAACATCACTCCTAAAGGCCTACATATACTCATGGCAAATGTCTTTGTTCTTTGCTTAGGGCTATTAAGAAGTTCAAAATTCGAAGTTCAAGCGTTATACTCACAACCTAAAATTGTGAGTATGTGAATGAAACATACCGACATGTACGAGCGTGTTCCTACAAAAGAGTTGGCCATGGAGTCGATGAGCTGCCCGCTCACACCGAAGTCACACAGCTTGATCTCCCCGCGAGAATTTACCAGAATATTTGAAGGTTTCACATCTGTGAAAAACAGGAACATGTTTTTTATTAGTGCACTCATTTTACACAGATACGTTTTGACAGATTACATTTTTTTTCTTTACCTCTGTGAATAATCTGGTGTTTTTCTCGAAGGTAAGCGAGACCTCTTAAAACCTGTTTGAAGGAAAAAAGAAAGGTAACACTTTATTTTACAGTGTTCTTGTTACATATGTTACATGCAATTACCATAGTAATAACAGTAAATGATGCATAATTACATGCAATTAACCCTCAACCAAATCCTAATCCCACCCTAACCCTATAGTAAGTACATGTAGTTGCTTAATGTTACTCAGTACTTAATTATATAATTACACTGTAACAATGACACCTTAAAATAAAGTGTAACCAAAAGAAAAAAGTATTTTTCAGATAAAAAAAAGTGGTTGCAAACCTATACAAGCTTTTTTTCCCCGTGGAAAACGACAGGAGAAATTAAGCAGAATGTCCAGAATTGCTCTTCTTCCATACAACAAGAGCAAGACTTTCTTTTTGTTCAAGTAAAATCTCCAATCACCTTCATTGTTTGGTAAAAGAGCAGCGTGAACATTGTGTAAAGCAGCTCCTTTTGTCTTTCACAGAAGAAAGTCATGCAAATTTGGGAGGAACCTGTAAAGTTTTTGTATATTGTGGCGTTAGCGTTTACTTGAGTCTCTATCATGCCTAATTACAGCCATTAAAATGTACTGTATAAGATACACTGTTCATTATATTAATGTCACATATTTAGAGCTGCTCCAGTGCAACGGTACTACAATCACATGAGGTTTTCCTGTAATGATGTAGGGAACCACTTGTTATACATAAA
The DNA here is from genome assembly GCA_026230005.1 of Gila orcuttii. Lineage (NCBI taxonomy): Eukaryota > Metazoa > Chordata > Actinopteri > Cypriniformes > Leuciscidae > Gila > Gila orcuttii. The sequence goes on along the minus strand of JAPDVR010000008.1, from coordinate 2,317,882 downwards.
TCATTAAACAGTTAATGTTTTTACTTGCATGTACGATTTAGGCTATGTCTACATTTGAAAATGGCGTTTTTGTTTCAGTGTGGACGAGAAACTTTTGAAAAACGGTAAATTCACCTTATAATGCACGTTTAAAACCTCACTGAGATGAAAAATAAATGATAAAGTTATCACGCAATTCTTCTGACAGGATCATTTTCTTTAACGAAATATCTCAGCATTTACTGCTGCGTTCAGGTCGCTCTCACTCACAGTTATATGTTTGCTGTAAAACGCTAAAACTCATGTTTAAATGTGAGTCAATTTTCTATCATCTTTACAGGACTGTGATATGAAGAGTGTGCAAAATAACATTTTAGCGTAGCTGGTTCAAAAAGTATAAAATGTAATGAACTTTTGTGTTCTGGTAAAATGAACATCATTAATTCTATTGGGAACCATTCATGCAGAATGTTTTATAAGGGACACATATTGGTGACGCACATGATAACTGCGATGTGCTTACAGCGCCATCTTTAGAAGCACATTTGCCATTGACGGGTTCAGATGTGCTTTCTCTCACTCACGAAGGAGACAGACGTGTGTATCCCAAATAATTCACTGTGCTCTGTGTACTTCTGCAGCGAATAAAGCATCCTGAGACCTCTTCCATTGACATTATCTTTATTGACAAGAACAACAAACACAACCAGAGTAAAACTGTTACATTAGCAATTGTGTGAAAGTGAATCGCACATAACAGGCCCAATACCGGTATAAACATGAAGATCTATTGGTACAATATGTGTCACATGACTAAACTTACGTCATCGGTTTCAAAGTCCACACTACAACGCGAAAACAGCGTTTTTAAATTGATCAACTTTGGAGAGTGTTTTCATGAATAAAAACACCGTCTCAGTGTGGATGGAGGGCCGAAACGGAGAGAAAAAGATGCGTTTTCAAATGAAAGTGTACAGGACTAGGCCTAAGTATCGGTGCATCCCTCGAACACATCGCTCAGAAACATTTTGAAGTTGCCGTTTCGTAATCAAACTCTTTTCACATATTCATTCAACATTTTTAAATTAAACAATTAATTTAATATTCAACAATATTATTGATCTGCCTGCATTGACACCATTATATGAGAACTGAACAATGACATCACGGTTTTCTCCAGAGCGGCTATATATATATATATAAATAAATAAATAAATAACTTTTTTACAACATAAATGAAACATCACTGAACTTACTTAAAGCTGGACTGTGATGCTATTTTCTTCAGGAAACAAACTTTTTTGCATTATTTTCCTGTTATCTTTGTAAAGCTGCTTTGAAACACTCTGTATTGTAAAAGCGCTATATAAATAAATGTGACTTGACGTATTATTAGACTAAGCACACTTACGGCTATGCTGACTTTTCCCAAGATTTCCTCAGGAATTCTGCGAGCATCTTTCAGAACCTGATCCAAAGATCCTCCGTCCTGTGGACAAGCAGAAACAAACACACACACAAGTGACCAAACACACTCAGAGGGAACTGCAAATAAAAGGGTAAAATGAACATACTTTTAAAATGAAATCAACAACTGGGAAGCTAGTGAACTCAGAACTGATGAGGTTATAAGCCTCAGAGCGTACCATGTTCTCCATGCAGATGCTAATCTCCCCGTCGTTGTAAAAGGCGCCGTAGAAACCCACGATGTAGGGAGAGTTACACTCATGCAGGACCTGAAGCTCTCTGATGATCTGATGTCGGATGGCAGGCTTGATCTCCAGATGAATTAACTACAGAAAGAGTGTAATAAACACATGCAGCACACAGAGACGTGTGGTGAGTAAAGGTGAACGCTCTGGGATATTTGCATCATGTCTATGGACAGCATGAAGACCGGCCATCGGTTATCACAAATAATTATTTTAACTTGTTCTTCAGTTTGTAAAAACAACAGGAAACATTTACGGTGCTGCAGGAATAGGGATGGGAATTGATAAGATTTGATCAATATCAATGCCACTGACGATTCTTTAACGGTTCTCTTATCGATTCCTGATAGCACAGTGTGGAAAAAGTAGTCTCGTGCTTTTTCGGCAAAAAAAACAAGTGGTTTCATTTGTTTTAAAGCTTACACTTGAGTAAGCAAACCTAATAATGAGTAAGATTTACAAAAAAAAACTCTTCTGTAAACAAGCATACAGGCCAGAAACTCTTCCTCCTAATATAGAATTAAAACTATTCTCTATAAAAACGGGGATGGAATAGTTATACATAATACAGTGTTTTCGTAGAATATGTCTGTTATTTGTAAGACGCCAGTGATATTTAACATTACCCTGTTCAGCCGGAGGTTACGGTACGCAGCGGATCAAAAACACGGCATTCCTGTAATTTAGCACCATGTGTAGATCTATGTTTAAGCATGTTGCTTGTATTTGCACCCTTACACGAAATAACAGCCTTGCAGTGATTGCAAACGACATCATTTGTCTCATTTTAGTCTCATTTAGTAAAATAAAGCCAAGCTTTAGATCGTCTCTTCCTCTCCATGATTCCCTCCTTTGCTAAAATCGCTGTGACACACAGATGTGTAGGTGCTACGGTGCCCGATAAAGGACAAAAGGGACGGTTGTGAGTTCACGGTCTGTATATATGGCTGGGACTCAGAGCAGAGCATCGATAAGAGGACTCGTTAACGTCATAAAACTTCATAAAACTTAGAACCGGTTCTCGAGTGGAACCGGTTTTCAGTTCCCATTTCTATGCAGGAATGATGTATTTTTTGAGGCCAAAACCCAGACACAAGTTATATTTTATCACAAGTCAATGTGTTTTTGGTAGGGCTGTGCGATTAATCATAATTGATTTTCGACGATTATGAAAAGATAATCGATTATTGTGCAACTGCCAAAGTCCATCCATTCGTTCCTCCCTAAAAGCCCAAACTTCACATCCAAATCAGCCGAATAAATGTGTGTGTATCAGTATATTGGATCCATGCATTCACTCTTAAAGTGACAGTAGCCTAATAAACCTGCTGCTGTCTGTCATTAATAATCACACACATGACAAAAGTTATTCAGTCAAGATAGGTGAGTGATTCTCCTAAGTAGCTTTACCAAGGATTAATTCTTTATTTAATGTGTACAGTAACTATTCAGTGTTATTTTACATTTGATTATGTTTATTTGTATTCTGTTGTATTTATTTGTCTGTTTTGTTTGAAATGAGTTTCTTTGTTCATATTGTATTGCTGACTCTTAAGAATCTACACTTAGAATCTATAAGGCCTGGTTTCACGAACAGGGCTCAGATTAAGTCAGGATTAGGCCTTAGTTCAAAAAGGATATTTAAGTAGCTTTTATAAATGTGCCTTAGAAAAAAAAACATTACTGGTGTGCATCTTGAGACAAAACAATGGCAGTGACATATTTTAAGTTGTTTTCAGTTAAGAAATCGCAAACATGCATTTTAGTCTGAGACTATCTTAAACCTGGTCTGTGAAACGGGCCAGTTAAGTTCTACTGACAAATAAATCAGTCCAAAATGCCTTTTTTTCTTCTTTTTTTAGTTGCATGGATGTCTGCTAATGATCAAACGAAATGTTTATATGCATGTTTGAATACGATATAGTTTGTATTAATTACTGCACATTTCCAATTAATTCCCTTTCATTTCAGTTAAGTTTCCAACATGGAATATTTCCAAAATTCCCAATCTTAACTACCATGGAAAGTTTCTGGAAATTTACCAGAAATTGTCCACCCCTAGTAAGAATCATACATTTTTATCAGTCACAGTCAGAGCTTATTTACTGCAATAACTCAAAAGCCAATGGAAAACTCCTATTGGGTTTCTGTCGAGGGAATCACTGCAGTGATTTATACACTTATAATGCAAGTCTAGAAGGACAATCACAGTTTCAAAGCTGTAATGGGATACTTGTATTTCAAGCCCTTACATGAAACGCTGAATATTTGAGTAGTTCTTTGAAATGAAGACATTTCTCCTGTTCATTCTCTGTGAAATAAAGATGACAAACCAAATGTTTGCGAGTCGCGGCTCACCTTGCGGGCCATTACGAGACCAGAGGGTTTGTGGCACACTTTATTGACCACACCTCCATTTCCAGCTCCCAGTTCACAGATATGCTGGAAATCATCATCTTTCAGTTCGCCCAGATTGGCTTTCTGCGTGAGAAAAGCTTCCAGACGCTTCTTCTGTTGATCGTCTAAATCCAGCTCTTCCAACTTCTTCTGCAGGGCCTCAAGATTCGCTCTGAGGTTTATGAAAAACAAGTCATTTAGCACGTTCAATCTGAAGTGACACGATGTGTTTATTACAGGAACTACAGTAGTCAACATTTGAAGTAGATCAAAACCTTCCATCAAAGTTATACATGAATTTTGAGCAATACCCGTTCTTGTCTTAGCACAACTTTTTTGATCCACTTCAAATGTTGACTACTGTATATCAGACTATATACAGCTTTATTACTTACTCTGACACTGCATCTATGGATGTAGAGGTTGTCTGTCCTTCTCCGGATCCAGTTATAACTATGGGATCTGGTCTCTTTTTAGGAGCCATGACTGACGTGTGAAAAAACCTTCAATCTCTGGGACAGTACAACGCGAGCTCAGACTGAGCTTTACTCAATAATGACTCTCATTTACAGCTTGTCATCGAGCTGATCAAGTTCCCAGATTACCTGGTCAGAAGAAAAACCACCGTTTCCTATCCCGATCTGATCATTATTATGAAAAATCTTTTTTAAAAAACTAGGTGCATGAATGTGCACAACTCAGACATTCACTTTACGCTAATATGACACTAACTCTAACATAACTTATGTAAAATCACCTGTTAACGTATTATCTGCATGAGCTACTGCCCATTAAACACACGTGAAATTATTTTAAACTGAGCAAAAAGCACATTAACTTCGTGAAACGAGTATAAATTGTCTAGAAGTAATAAAAAAACACATTGTTTTGATTTCTCAGCCCGCGCGAGAGGATGCAGTTAGCTTGCTAGCATCAGTCTGTGTGTTTGCTGAGGTTTAAAGCGTCTGTCAGCGCTCACTGTCTCTCTCATATGACGGGAAAAGAGTTCCCGAACCCCGTGATGAGTTTGAAGCCTGTCCCGATGAACGGAACGTCCCGGTAAAGGACGATGAAGATCCGAAGGGTGCGGTGAGTTTCGGCCCCTTACCAGAAACATCAGAGACTGCAGATCCCGCGCGGTAACTATCGCGAGACGAGACTTGTTAAAGAGCATTTTGTGCGCGCGAATTGATGCTTTGAATCAGGCACTTTGAAATCGAAATTACTTAATAAACAATAAAATACATTACTTTTCCCAATGTATTTTTACTACGCCATACTATGGTTTTTAAATTATAATTTTACTCCGTAATATTTTATTTCGTTGATCGTTTTATTTGATTAATTCTTATGTAGGCCTACTCTATTTGGATTAATGCTATTTTATTTAACTTATTTTGCTCTTGTCAATATATGTAGTTTTTGTCATTACAATGAAGCTCACTGAATTTAAATTGCTAAACTAAAACAGGAGAACAAAACATTTATTTTTACGCGGTTGCAATTCCTTGATATTTTTGTTAATATTATAGGTTTACTGAATTTATTGCATATGTTACTATTAGTAACTTACTAATATTTTATTATTTTTATTTGCACACTCATTGCAGGTCAGCTGCAAATGCTTTGTTAATTCAAATGTACAATTTTGATTCAAACAATATAAAATATAAAATGTGAGGTTACAATGATTTTACAAGTGCTTTGATTGAGTCTCATCTCATAAATTAATCAGATAATGAAACTTTATTGCCACCACAATTAAGATTTACAACAAAGAAAAACAACACACAACGAAATTAAATGACAAAAGGTTCACGTCAGTTATCAGTTTGTCTTTCAGCCTTATATATGCTAAAACATTTGGCAAAGAAATTAATAAATATGAAAATATGAAAAATTGTAAAAAACAAACATACTTCATAAAAAAGTACTGTTTCTCAGTTAATAGTTTTTGACCTTGGTTTTTCGACTTTTGGGTCCAGAAGTTTTAACTATGCCAGATTTTCTAAAATGTACACTTTTGTCTTCTAGATGTGTAGAAACGGTCTCCTCTTTCTGGAAATCTTCATCGTCAGAGGAAAACTGAGTCAGATCCACGACGACGCTTTCCACCGGCTTAGAACTTCCTTCTATCACGGAAAAATCACACATCAGACCTTTCCTCTCGATCACGAGCTCACAAAATACAGAAACTAGACACTGAGAAACCGGACCAGAGAGTTTGAAGTGGTTTAAAAGCTTTGAAGGGTGGGTGGTTACTAGGAGGTTCGTTAGAGTGTAGCTATGCGGTTGCTAGGGTACTCGGGATGGTTACTAGGGTGCTATGCAGTTGCTAGGGTACTTGCTAGGGTGTTTTGGATGTTGATGGATGGAAGGAAGGATGGATGGATGGATGGAAGGAATTATGGATGGACGGATGGAAGGAATGAAGGATAGATGGAAGGAAGGATGGATGGAATTATAGATGGACAGATGGATGGAAGGAATTATAGATGGATGGAAGGAATTATGGATGGATGGAAGGAAGGATGGATGGATGGACTGAAGGATGGACAGAATGATGGATGGATGGAATTATGGATGGACGGATGGATAGATGAAAGGATGGATGGAAGGACGGAAGGAATTATGGATGGAAGGAAAGATGAATGGATGGAAGGAAGGATGGATTGATGGAAGGAAGGATGGACGGATGGATTGATGGATGGAAGGAAGGATGGATTGATGGATGAAAGGATGGACAGAATGACGGATGGATGGATATAGTCCATCTATCTGTTTGTCATCTATCCATCCATCCATCAACATCCAAAATAACCTACCAACCGCATAACACCCTAGCAACCATCCCGAGTACCCTAGATAGATAGATAGATAGATAGCATTTATAAAATATAGTTTCATAATAATAATATTGATATCCTATTGCATGTTTCTCTACAAGTAGATCAGAATGTTGTCTTTCTCAATCCGATATAATGAATCTTTATATGATCTCACTGTGTTTGAGAGGAAGTGGATCAGACTCGTTGTGTTTGTCGTGTCTCACGGCTCTCCAGGTGCTGTCAGACAGAAACTCGATCTCCTCCACGTCCTCACCACAACTCTCCAGAACTTCACACAGCACACTACAGACAAGAGCAAAGATAAAAACACTACATAAAAGCCCTGTGTCCACCAAAGCGTTTTTTTCACGCGGCTGGCGTATTTTTCCAATTGTTTTACCGGTCGCCGACAGTTAAAAAACGTTCAACTTTGGGTAAAACGCAGCGATCAAACAAGCGATAATTTCAGAGTTTTCAGTCGTTCGTCTAAACACACATCCTACCGTTTCTCTCTCTAACCCAGAATCATTTCGCAGGCTCGCCTGCCTGCACGCAAGCACGTATACACACACACACAGGCACCACACGGTGTCGCCCGGCCCGCACGTCAACACAACCCCCCAACCCTCCTTTTTTCTGTTTACATTTCATGTTGTGACTCTTCTCTCGAACACAGAATGCTGCCACGTCAGAGCGGCCAAAGCGTCACCAAGCTTTCCCGTACTTTTTGACAAGGTCCTTGACAGGGCGGCCAGAGCTTCTTTGCCGCTCAAGTTGGCGGCGGTGTGTACGTACAGTCATAGCAAGCAAAGCGCCCCAACTGAAAAAAAACGCTCTGCTGCCGAAACTCTGTCAAGCGAGGCGTTTTCAGCTTGCCAATTATAAAATGGTTAGTTCCAGTCCTTGATTCTGATTGGTCAATAGCTGTGTTTTATATTCACGATAAAAAGGTTCTTCACCCAACGGTTTCTATGTATCACTACACCACCCCTAGCAACCACTCTTAGCAACGCAAACAAATGTTGGTTCTCATTGATATTCTTAATTGAAGCTTATAGAGTAACGCTAAAGTATTGTCAGAGATCAAGTAAGCGAGTGTACCTGCATTTACAGTAGATATAGCATTTTCCTTCAGGTCAGTCCTATATTCATTATAAAAAATCTGTTTGAAAGTCTGCTTGTCCTAATATCTTGTCCTTTTAACTGTTGGGGTTTTCCGTACCCTCTAGTAATTAGTTGGGTCTTGCTTCTCCGTGTTTACAACTAGTTCGTCTTCCAACATAAAAGTCTTCTCTACTGACTGACTAACTCACACATACAACGCGCGATGGATTGTGGCCAATATTAGCCGTTAGCGTGTTCACGGATCTGCGCTTCGGATTCTGACCGGAAAAAGTAGACCATCTGAGTATCTTTGGAACACTCATTTCAACATACTATGATTTGGGACGTACTAATTCTATTTTCGAATACTATTTAGGACGGATAGTATGTGAATTGGGACGTACCGACAGTCTTTGCCGCCATCTAACGGCAAAATAATGTATTTAACTTCTGTTGCTGTTTACCTTCAGGGACTATTTTTTCCAGCAGAAGGAAGGCTTTTAGCGATTTTTACTGCATGAAAGTTGCACTGATACATATTTTTCGGCTTTAATATTTGCTTTGTGTGGTAACCGTTGTATAAAGGCAATAAAGGCCCTTCAGTCGTGACTTATTCACGACACAGCACTAGCCTCGAGTACCTTATTGCTTTCATAAAGCGGTTACACAATACAAATACTAAAGCCAAAAAAAATGCATCAATGCAACTTTCATGCAGTAGAAATCGCTAAAAAAGCCTTCCTTCCGCTGGAAAAAATAGTCCCTGAAAGTAAACAGCAACAGAAGTTAAATACATTATTTCACCATTAGATGGCGGAAAACATGCAAGAAAATCAGTAGCAGAGCAGGGAATGTGTGGTTGTACGGACCATTACCTGTCGATTCGCAGCGCATCATACGGGGCGTGTCTGTGGCACACGGGGCAGATCCAGCGGGGCTTTCTCTCGTTCATTTGAAGATAGAAAGAAGCATCGAAGCACTGCAGGTGAGAACAGCCTCGGGCCCGACAGGGAACGCTCATGCGCATCTTTGCTAGCTTAGAAACACATGCAGATTCCTGTTCATCACTGTGAAGCTGCTGAAGTGCTACATTAAAGGTGACCTGACTTGACTTTTGTAATATGCAGGTCTTTACTATCAAACATACATCGTGTCATTCATAAGTAGTGGAAATAACATTTTGCTTCTGAAATATTTATTATTCCTACTTACTGGACAAATCACTGATATTTGTAGACGTGTTGTAGTGATCTCACTTTCTGGATCGGAGCACAATTTCTCAGAAACTATCAACGAAAAATAAATTAATCAATTAGAAGTCACTCACACACACACACACACACACTCACACAGCCACACTCACACATAGACACACACACACACACACACGCACACACTCCTCAGCGTCTGCAGAGCTCCTGCTCTCACACACACACACTTTCACCTCGGCGTCTGCAGAGCTCCTGCTCTCTCTCTCACACACACACACAGACACTCACACACACACACACCTCAGCGTCTGCAGAGCTCCTGCTCTCACACACACACACACACACACCTCTGGGTCTGCAGAGCTCCTGCTCTCACACACACACACACTTTCCCCTCAGCGTCTGCAGAGCTCCTGCTCTCTCTCTCACACACACACACAGACACTCACACACACACCTCAGCGTCTGCAGAGCTCCTGCTCTCACACACACACTCACACACACACCTCTGGGTCTGCAGAGCTCCTGCTCTCACACACACACACACTTTCCCCTCAGCGTCTGCAGAGCTCCTGCTCTCTCTCTCACACACACACACACACACTCACACACACACCTCTGGGTCTGCAGAGCTCCTGCTCTCACACACACACTCACACACACACCTCTGGGTCTGCAGAGCTCCTGCTCTCTCTCACACACACACACACACACACACACACTCCTCAGCGTCTGCAGAGCTCCTGCTCTCACACACACACACACACACACTTTCACCTCGGCGTCTGCAGAGCTCCTGCTCTCTCTCTCTCTCTCTCTCACACACACACACACACACAGACACCCACACACACACCTCTGGGTCTGCAGAGCTCCTGCTCTCACACACACACACACACCTCTGGGTCTGCAGAGCTCTTGCTCGCACACACACACACTTTCCCCTCAGCGTCTGCATAGCTCCTGCGCTCTCTCTCACACACACACACACACCTCTGGGTCTGCAGAGCTCCTGCTCTCACACACACACACACACACACACACACCTCTGGGTCTGCAGAGCTCCTGCTCTCTCACACACACACACACACACACACACACACACACACACACACACACACACACACACACACACACACACACACACCTCTGGGTCTGCAGAGCTCCTGCTCTCTCACACACACACACACACACACACACACCTCTGGGTCTGCAGAGCTCCTGCTCTCACACACACACACACACACACACACACACACACCTCTGGGTCTGCAGAGCTCCTGCTCTCACACACACACACACACACACACACTTTCCCCTCGGCGTCTGCAGAGCTCCTGCTCTCACACACACACACACACACACACACACTTTCCCCTCGGCGTCTGCAGAGCTCCTGCTCTCTCTCACACACACACACACACACACACCTCTCCGTCTGCAGAGCTCCTGCTGCTCCACCGAGGTCCGGCGCAGCTCATCCAGCAACTCCTGAGACGACACCAGCCTCACCAGATACACAGCCACACAGTAATTCTACACACACACAAACACTAATTCTACACAGACACAAACACAATAATTCTACACACACACAAACACAGACACCAGTAAATAAGTAAATAATCTGACAAATGTCTTGAAATATATCGTCTGAACAATGTTTTGAGGTGTGACTGTAGTGTAAGCGTAATAATTGAATTATTCAATGTCGCGGTTGCATTACCAGCTCAGCTGTGCATAAATATACCAGGATAACCCAGCTTCTCGAGACTCCCCTGCTTCAGAGAACAGTTAAAGGTGCTGTATGTAACTTTTTCACTCTACTAAAGCATAAAAATACTATATGTTTTCAGATATTTAGGACACATGCTAAGTTCACATACTCGCTTCTCTGAAAAACACTTAGTTATCTTACTTTAAAATGTGTATTCCGTGTTGGAATGTGTGTTTTTGTTTTGGTCTGCGCGACTCCGCCCACTGTCGGTTCAGCCAATAGTGTTTCGACATCCCGGGATGCCAGTTGGCGGGAAACACAGCGTATTACAGCCAGCAAACAAACTAGGTCAGAGATTGCAGATTCCACACAACCTAAAAAGCCTCGGTATCCATCTAAAAATCTCTATGAACGAAAGCATATTAAAATGCGGATAAATAAACTCATCAGTTTAAAGTGTGTAAGTCTCCTCCTTAAAGTGTGTAAGTCTCCTGTTGCGAGGCCTCAATCTGGCAACCCGCGACGATCTCTGATATTTTGAATTTGGACTGCAGTACCCATTTCGACCACTAGCTGTCATTCTTACAGACTGCACATTTAATGATATGCTGAAGCCTGCCAACACATTGATCTGATTGGTTACAAGGTAGTTTGTGACGTCAGAAACACCAGCGGTTTCAACCGTACTCAGCAATGCTGTCGACTTATGAATTTACACATAGTTTGTCTTAAAGCATATTAAAAACACCACATAGACATATAAACAACATTAAAAGCTGGATTTTCACCACAGGGGGACTTTGAGTGCGCTGATTTTTAAACATGTTTCCCAAACACTCCCCATCACTCAAATGAATAGACACGCCTCCTCATGAATATTATAATGTGGGATTCATGCTGTAAGACAGACATACCTTGCCGAAGTTTCCCCACATCACTGAGAAACAGTTTGTGAATGAAACGTACAGCTCGGGTGTGATGTCGATCGGACGACACGGACGAGAAGGTTCAGTCCCCATTTTATCGGATGAATAGGAACACTGCGAACAACATAAAAATTAGACAAAATTAAACTACACTGTAAAAAATCCTACAGTAAAAGAGTGTAAAAATGCTTACCTTACTACACAGTGGCAAACTGGACAAGACATTTAAAATACAGTTAAATTTACAGTGTTTGGAAGTTAAAAAGCACCATAATAATAATAATAAATATAGCTGCGAGCAGCGATTACGGGCCCAAGCCGGTGGCACCGCAACCCCGGTGCCGAGGTGGCGGTGTCGCCGGCTTTGGGCCTTCATCGCTGCTCGCACCTATATTTATATATATATATAAAGAAGCCGGTGACACCGCCACCCTGGTGCCTTTAGGGTTATTGTGCACGACGTACAAAAACGTAGCCCTGCTTTGACTGTCGAAAAGAAGTGTGCTGTAGAGCTTGCATCAGTGTGGGCTCTGCAAAAGTGCGCATAGAGGGCACATATCAACCACAAAGTATGCGTGAGCAACCTTCTGAAACCTAAAATGACAAATGAGACACCCTACAGACGGTCTCATGGATTTTACGGACACATGAAATAAGTACACAAGACTGAAAATTCATATGAAGTGTGCCATGTGGGACAGGGCCTATGATCGTGAACCACAATAGCCACTTATATTTTTTTTGCCCGGCCATCATTTCCCATGTTTGATTTCTGTATTTGACCGATTGTTTACCGTTGCTGACTACATCCTGCCTGGCCCAATCTGGATTGTTTATTGGACTCTGATTCTTGCTGCCTGCCTCGGTCCTTTGCCTGTCAACCTGGTTTGTCTCTGCCTTTTCTGTTCTGCCCTGTTTGCCATTGCTCACCCTTTCTGTCTTGACCATTCTTAATAAAAAGCTGCAAATGGATCCCCCTGGCCTGACCCTGCCACGATACAACACATATGCTGCATCTGCTCGCTATCTGCCGAAGGCTCTGGTAGTTCCGCTTCAGCACTGATGATGTTGTAGGAACAGTGTGCTCGGTTTGGTCTGGATTATTCAGGATTTTTTATTTTATACAGAAATAAGTTATTTATAATTCAGATGAGAATAAAGTTAGTGTTGATTAAAATGAAGGAAAACTTTGTATTGATCTGAAATATAGCACATTAATTTTAAATTCATTTAGGTTCAATTACCATATATACAATCTTAATTTTATTTAAAGCAAACAATACATTTAAATACATTTAAATACATATATGGGTTATATGAATATTTTGGAGAAAAAATAATATGTATATATATTATTAAAAATAATAATATAATATATATATATATCCAAAAAACAAGGCCTTAAACTTAAGCTTGAACAAGGGTTAAACTCTTGTCACTAACAGACACCAAGGCACAATCACACAGTTTAAAAGCAAAAAGATATTTATCCAACCCCATTTAAAAACAGTCTGTGAGTGTCATCTTTTGGACATCCATCATATTGCATAGGTTTTCAAAAATTTTAAGGAAAACATATATATTGATCTAATATATATATATATATATATATATATATATATATATATATATATATATATATATATATATATATAGCACATATGTATAAATGAACAGGCTTGCGATGTCAAGATTGCAATGCTGGAATGTGTGTGTGTGTGTGTGTGTGTGTGGGTGGCTCAGCGGGATTAAACAGTGTGTTACACATAAAAACATACTCCGTCATTTTCTTCATACAGGACATCATTCAAACTGCAAAGTGTTTACTTATATTTTTGTACACTCGCAATAAAACACAACATTGTGTTTTTGTTAAATAAATTAAATACATCCACCCGAAATGGCGCTAATTTTAAAATTAAACTAAAATGCTCACGGCTGCACGGGCATTCATAACTGTGCACGCCCACGGTGAGGAACGAGCAGAACAGAGTGAACGTTGTTTAGTTCATTCCTACTTCCATAGGAATTAATTGAAAAAGCTCGCTCTACTCTGCACCATTGTTAATGTCTTGTGCGGACGTCCGTATTTTACTTCCACTTCCAAGTTAGCGATTTTAAAGCTCCCAGCGGTGTCACACGTTGATTAACCGGTGGGAAAATATTCCCATAGTAACATCCCTAATATTTATATATAAATAAAATAGGCCTACCTGATTTTGAACACAAGAGGGCAGTATAGCACTATGTATGATTTGGAATAATTTTTTTAACAACCATTCTGGCTGTTTTTAAACTTAAACATAATTCTTTAATTGAATATTTTAATTCTAATATTTGTATAATTTTATATAAAAATAAATGGTGTATAATTACATTTTAGAAAGATGAGACATTTCCTGATTCTTTTTTTTTACATTAATTTAATCCCTCACCATAGCAAAACCGTTTGAGATATTCAATATCCGTTCACAATTTAGCATCTTTAATGTATTCATCATGTTGTATTCATCACGCAAAAGTTTGGCGTGAATAAAATAAACTACTTAGGAGGAGTAGCTAAAAACTCAGAATCTGAAATCCACATTCAAACCAAAATATCTGACTTCCTGTTGGTCGTAGCTAATGACTGTAAATTAGAAAGTTGTCCGGCTCGAAGATTACAATATACATACTGAGTTTTGTTACTGTAGATAAAACTAACCCCCCCACTTTTGTCAAAAGCATTTAGAAAGTGACACACTTCCTGCTGCCAGTTGGTGGCGCTACACTTTGACTCACAATAGTCACATCCATGTGATCGGCCTCTTACAGCGAACACACTGCTGAAGTTTCATCAAGATCAGTTAATGTATGATGAAGTTATAACACACTTCCTGTTTCCATTATTCGCCATAAATTTGTTTCCTCGCCACGGCCAAACCGTTCGAGATATCAAAAATCCGTCCGCAATATAGCATCCTCAATGTGTTGACCTCAAGGTGACCGAGTTTGGCAGTAAACGGATGCAATCTCTAGGAGAAGTACTTCAAATTCCAGAGCAAGCGTTCTCCAAACAACCCATAATAGCCGACTTCCTGTTGGGCTGGCGTAAAACTTGACCGAGGGAAAGTTGTTCGGCCCGATGAGATCTATATGTGTACTCAGTTTCATATTAATTCATGCAAGCGTGTTTGATCTATGGACCAAGTTTTGGGGACCCCATTCAAGGGGGCGCTGTTGAGCCCCCCTGCCACGCCCGGGTACCAGCTTCAGCTCGGCCCTGATGGCCGTGGGCTCTGACCTGTGTGCAAAGTTTCAAGAGTTTTCAAGCACGTTAAGGGCCCCAAAAGCCCCTGAAACCTTGAACACCATTAAAATAATAGTCAAATTCCCCAAACCCCACACACAAGCAGAGACAGAGGGAGAGGGAGGGAGAAAATTCTCCTGAAAATCACATTCAAACCAAAATATCTGACTTTGTGTTGTTCGGAGCTAATGACTGTAAATTAGAAAGTTGTCCGGCTCGAGGAGAACAATATACATACCGATTTTTGTTACTGAAGGTAAAACTAATAGCCCATTTTTGACTAAAGGTGGCGCTACTGAGCCCCTCACCACACCCGTTTCTGAAACTTTGCACATGTCTACTGGCTAATAAATGTGATGTGTCTATCGAGTTTCATGCAATTTCAAGCATGCTAAGAGTCTCAAAAGCATCAAACAAGAATATTAAAGTTTGATGCGTTGCCAAGGCAACATTATGTTAGATATTAAATAATCCTTTCACAGGTCTACATCTGGCGTGTGTTTACATTATACAGATGAAGTTTGAAGCAAATCGGGTAAAAATAAGAGGGTGATTTCAAAGCATTTTGAAAGTGACACACTTCCTGCTGCCAGTTGGTGGCGCTATGACTTTGACTCACAATAGTCACATCCATGTGATCGGCCTCTCGCCACGGCCAAACCGTTCGAAATATCAAAAATCCCCTGGCAATTTTTCATCCTCAATGTATTGACTTCATGCTGACCAAGTTTTGTGCCATTTCTTTGAATTCTCTAGGAGAAGTACTTTAAATTCCATTGCATGCGTTTTACAAACAACCCTAAATAGCCGACTTCCTGTTGGGCTGGGGTAAAAAGTAAGAGTATGAAGTATATATGAACCGATGAGATCTATATGTGTACCGAGTTTCATATTCTTACATGCAAGCGTGTTTGATTTATGGACCAAGTTTTCGGACCCCGTTCCAGGGGGCGCTGTCGAGCCCCCCTGCCACGCCCGGGTACTAGCTTCAGCCCGGCTCTGATGGCCGCGGGTTCTGGCCCGTGTGCAAAATTTCAAGAGTTTTCGAGCACGTTAAGGGCCCCAAAAGTGCCAAAAAGGTAGTAAAATAATAATTTTCCTAATTTTCCTAAGGAAAACAATAGGGCCTTCGCCTTTTCAAGGCTTGGGCCCTAATAATAATCCTTAGGAAAACATTTGGGCCTTTGCCTTTTCAAGGCTTGGGCCCTAAAAATAATCCTAAGGAAAACAATAGGGCTCTGCGCCCTTTCAGGGCTTGGGCCCTAATAACTAGAATGTACATTTCCAGAAGAAAATGTGAGTGGTGCTTGCAGTGGCAAAACTAGCCACTCGGTTGCTAGGGTGTGGTACATGATTTGCATACGAGCCAACAAACATGTCTGTACGATGTTCTGGTGCTCAGATATAACTTATTCATGTTGTTCAGGTGGTTGCCAGGGTGTTCTGGGTGGTTGCTAGGCGGTTTCTAGGGTGTTCTGGGTGGTTGCAAGGGCGTTGCTAGGGTGTTCTGAGTGGTTGCTAAGGTATTCTGGGTGGTTGCTATGGTGTTGCTAGGGTGTTCGCTATGGTGTTGCTAGGGTGTTCTGGGCGGTTGCTAGGGTGTTCTGGGTGATTGGTAGGCGGTTGCTAGGGTATTCTGGGTGGTTGCTAGGGTATTCTGGGTGGTTCCTAGGCGGTTGCTAGGGTGTTCTGGTGGTTGCTAGGGTGTTGCTAGGGCGTTGCACATAACTGCGTTGTGAAAAACTGTAAACTGACTTTCCCAGAATCCTCACATTCGACGGTTCTCCATTGAAATAAAGTTTTTCTTATCAATTATGCACAGTAGGGTTTTATGTTACATCTAATGTTGTTTTCTTGTATTATTTTGCTGGTATCATGATGGTGTTTTGTATTTATTTTTATGACACTGAATGCACTTTATACATTTACGGAAAAGCTACTCATGATGAACTTTGACTCTACGTGTTGCTTTCTCTTTAGCACCCGTGTTAAAAACATATTTTAAACGGTATAAATGAATGAGGACATTAAATGAATGTCTTCGCAGCTGTGATAACTAACAAGTGGGGAAAACTACTAAAAACCAACAATGGTTCAAAACTTCAATGCCTTTTGACACTGTTCAGACAACTGGAATCACAGGAAATGATTATTTATATGTAAACGTGGCCTCGCAACATGTAATCCAGAAGATTTGAAGTTAACAGCACCTTTTTGTTGTCAAGCAACTAATACTTTATCTGCCATACGTCACCTGTACAGGACAGTTCACGTGATTAACTAAAACACTGATGTTCGGTGGATACTGATCTTCTTCAACACCGACACTCTCACTGTAACAAATCCTGAAAGACACATTTAACAACATTTTCAGAATAAATGCGGTTGAACAGCAATACTTTTATTTATTTTATTCTTCTGCAGTAAAGATTCACCTGAGCACCACCCGAACAGACGTCGAGCCAGACTGAGACGTCCTAAAGGAAAGAAGAAAAAAGCTTTAAAATATCTCAAGAACACAAGTTATAATAAAACAATTATACTGAGGACACTGTGATCAAATACAATATGGGGCACAGAAGCTGTAAACACGGTCAGACTGAGAGGAGAATCAATCATGAGATTCATCTGAATCAATGTGAATCTATCACGAGAGTCATCTGAATCAATGTGAATCAATCACGAGTCATCCGAATCAATGTGAATCAATCACGAGAGTCATCTGAATCAGAGTTTCCGCTAGAAAAAAATGGTGCCGGTCAAAGTGACCGGCAGAGGTTTCGTTTTACGGACATTTTTATGATATGCCGGTCAAATATCGCCTCTTAATTAGTCAAGTTTAGGAAAACTGGAGGCAGTCTATGTAACTTAAAAAATGACATAATCAGGCCGTACAGAATGCAACATGTTATTATTAGCTTAACTTTCAAATAGACGGAAAAAAACATGAACGTCCGATTGGTGTCAATCAACGCCAATTGTTTTGTTTTTTAATGCGGTTTCACACACATTCACTTTTTGAAACATTGAAGCACGGATGTACCTAATACAAATAAATAAAATCAGATCAATCATTTAGTTCGTTATTAAATAAGAGATCTAGCGCTGAAATCTGTTGATTTTGAAATCAAGCTGAGCGCTCGTGTCCACTGCTATCAGTTGCATGGACGACGCGCTGCGCGAGTTGCGCAATCTTCACTCGGACGCGCGTTTCAATCTATCGCCGTTGCGGAGACTCTGTTCATTCCGGTGAAATCACAGAATAAAATGCAAGTCCCTGCTTGATATAGACTAACCACTGATGAACATAGGCTATTCAGTTTTGATGAGAGAAAAAAAAAACTGTACCAGTGCGCGGATTAGAACCACTAGGCTATAATGAGATGTTCCTGATTCACCATCGCCTGGCCTCTGAAAAAAGCTTTCAAGGCTAGTCTGCCTGGGCCTGGACATATTTGAAACGTCTCACTCAATCGTTCGTTGTTTAGGTCTATATTACAGCCGTTTTAGGCGTGCGCTTTATTTGAAATGCAGCATGCGATGTTGTTTCATATAACTTTCAAACGGTAGAGCCTGTTCCTTTATAACATAGCCAAAGATCGGTGTATTTTTGCCTTATACATTTTAGGCTTATTCTCAAATTCAGATTGTGTTAGGGGGGTGGGATTATTAGGCAATTTTAATCGGACAATTTGACCGGAGAGATTTAATTTTGTCGGACATCTCATTTTTTTACCGGCCAATGTCCGGTAATTACCGGACAACGGAAACCCTGATCTGAATCAATGTGAATCAATCACGAGAATCATCTGAATCAATGTGAATCAATCACGAGAGTCATCTGAATCTACGTGAATCAATCACGAGAGTCATCTGAATCAAACACGAGAGTCATCCGAATCAACATGAATCAAACACGAAAGTCATCCGAATCAATGTGAATCAATCACAAGAGTCATCTGAATCAACATAATCAAACACGAGTCATCCGAATCTATGTGAATCAAACACGAGAGTCTTCCGAATCAACATGAATCAAACACGAGTCATCCGAATCAATGTGAATCAATCACGAGAGACATCTGAATTAACAATCAATCACGAGTCATCCGAATCCATGTGAATCAATCACGAGTCATCCGAATCTATGTGAATCAAACACGAGAGTCATCCGAATCAACATGAATCAAACACGAGTCATCCTAATCAATGTGAATCAATCATGAGAATCAACATGGATCAAACACGAAAGTCATCCCAATCAATGTGAATCAACCAGGAGAGTCATCTGAATCAAACACGAGAGTCATCCGAATCTATGTGAATCAAACACAAGAGTCATCAGTCTGAATCATGGACAGTCTGAATCACTTCCTCGCGAATCGACTCACTCTGGTTTATCTTTTCAGAACCATTAACCATTTTTAAAATGCACATTTGGTTCAGTTTTCTTTTCATTTGAATTCTGCATTACATGCATCAGTCTTTTAGGAAAATAATAAACAGATGTGCCCAAAAGTGATCTTTTGTAATGTTACTGAAATTTGAAAATGCATTTAAATTTTATAACCCCAAATACTGCAAAAAATGATGTTCGTCCTCAGTATTTTTGTCTTGTTTTCAGCACAAATATCTAAACGCTCTTAAATCAAAATACATCTACTTGAGAAGCAAAATGACTTAAACTTTCTGAAAAATTGATAAAAAAAATTATGCATAAAACAAGAAAAAATATCTGTCAGTGGGGTCAGAAAAATCTACTTATTTTAGAGGGAAAACCAGATTATTTTCTGACCCCATGCTTTTTTGAAGCATAAACACTTTATTTGGATACATTTTTTCAGAAAACAATTAATATCTTACTTTATTTTGCTTCTCCAGTAAATGTGTCTTGATTTAAGAATGTTTATATATTTGTAATGAAAACCAAGAGACAAATACTAAGAGAGAAAACCAATTTTGCAGTCAAGATATGCTGCAAAAAATGTTAAAAGCACAAAAAACTTGCAGATGTATTTCTGCAATGAACGTATACAGTTTATCACACAATATCGACATCCCTCACTACAAACACCAGCACAACACTGTCCATTAATGTTCAGATTGATGAATAAAGACGAGACACAAACTCACCGGCTCTTCTGGATCTGAGTCTGTTGATTCGCATTGAGATGAATCAAGAAATCTGAGATTTGCATGATTCCTCCACACGTGGGCACTGAAAACATGAGAAAATACACACTAATGTATGTTTTCAACATCAAGAATTTAGGTTAAAATTTATCTGAATAAGGGAATAGGTTTGATTACTTCATTTATAGTAAATTTGCAAATCAATGTGCATGTCAATGTGAATCAAACACAAGAGTCATCCGAATCAATGTGAATCAAACACGAGAGTCATTCGAATCAATGTGAATCAAACATGAGTCATCCGAGTCAATTATGAATCAAACACTTGAGTCATCTGAGTCAATGTGAATCAAACAGAAGAGTCATCCGAATCAATGTGAATCAAACACAAGAGTCATCTGAATCAATGTGAATCAAACACGAGTCATTCGACTCAATGTGAATCAAACACGAGAGTCATCCGAATCAACGTGAATAAAACACGAGAGTCATTCGAATCAATGTGAATCAAACATGAGAGTCATCTGAAATCAATGTGAATCAAACACGAGAGTCATCCGAAATTATTGCGATACTACAAGACATATGATAAAAGGTTAACAAAAATTAACTGTTGATTAAAATGCTAAATTTGATATTACATTATGGCTGTAAATGCATAGGTTTGGACTCAGTGCTGGAAACCCAATGCAGGACAATAGAGACACCAGAATAACAGTATTCATGATTCTGAAGCTGAAAGTACAGAATTATTTTAGACGAATACCCTTGCACTCTGTTACTGACTGAATTACTGACTTATTACTGGTAACATCAGACATTTGGCATTATCAGGACACACAAATATTCCTCCATTGCATTATTATATTATAATCAACATTATATAGTAGTTTAATGTTGTACTGACACTAAAACTCACAGTAACGCCCAGTAATTTTAACTTTGGGTGAACTATCCACATTGTGGCATTTTTGTATTGCGATATATTGTTACACCCCTAATCCTTATTAAATATGAGATCCTAAAAACTGAATGCATGATTAAAAATGTTACGCATCATCATCATCATACCCAGAGGCGTCGGGGTGAGGACGGTGTCCAGCGTGTGATAGAAGGGCAGTTTGATCATCTGTGTTTCCTCACACACAGATACGGGCGACACACACTCCGGCATGGAGATGATGTGGACAGGACTGGGCTTGGTCCTCGAGTCTCGGGAGCGCTGCCGGAGTGTGTGAAGCTCTCGGATGAAGGACAGAAGCTCAGGACTGCCCTCGTTCAGCAGGAGATCGGACACTCGCTTCAGCAGGTCCTTCTTCAGCCCGACTCGACTCTTGCCCATCTTAGAGAGGACAACACGGAGATCTGTGACCCGAAACACCTCCAGCATCACCTGCGGGACACGGAGAGACCGAGGAACTTACACTGGGATTAACCCTTGTGCATCCTTGTGGACATTTTTGGCTTTTTCAGTTTTTTTTAATCACTTTGCCTGTGTTAATGCTAACTGCATAATTTGGCACAGGTGTGTATTTTTATTGGAATTTTACTATTTCACCGCCATTTCCTTTAAAAAATCTATTTTGCACTAGGTACACAAAATACTCCCACTCAGCGCCTTCGCGACTAAAATGTCCCCATTGAAACCCATTCAAACTGCAATTTTTTATCCCAGGGCCATTTAACTATAAAATGACGCAATCTTTGTTAAGAGGCTTTCATTCTTTTGGCAAGGCTTCAAAATTTTAATTTTTACTATTTTTTACCAGATTGTGGCATTTTTTTCAGGTTTGGCCTATAAAGCAAATACTCAGTTTATTCCTGTTTTCTGCTTCGGCATATTATAGAGCCAATTGGATAAATTATGCAACGATAATTGTGTGGGGGTGTTGGTATGGATGTCAGAGTGTGGTTTGTATGTGTGTAAGAAAAAGATATCATCCTCAAATTTGGAACACAACTCGTTTAGATTTATGGCTTTGAATTTATATCAGTTTTGGAGTCGACATGTTTCATAAAATATATATTTCATATAAAATAATGTTCATAAATAATTTTCATAAACTTAAACCTATATAACCTTTTTTTGGATTTACTTATTATGTTTTACTTCAGCAATAATCTGCCAAGGCTCTTCTTTAAAATGATACCAAACTTAAGTCTGTGCTCCCAAGCTTCCCAAGATTTTTATGACAGTTTATTGACATGATGTCTATGTAGCTATGTGTAACTTTATTTAATTGATGCACAAGGGATAAGATGAATTTCAATTATTATTCTCAGTGAGGGTTTATTGTTTCCCCATTTTATTTTCTGTGTAAGATCTTGATGGCATGTAAAACATATCTGTATTAAAACTATATTATAGGCTGTTTAATGGCCCGTCAGTGTAATCACCATGGGAAAATCCCAGATAAAAACTAGGAG
The DNA here is from genome assembly GCA_026230005.1 of Gila orcuttii. Taxonomy (NCBI): domain Eukaryota; kingdom Metazoa; phylum Chordata; class Actinopteri; order Cypriniformes; family Leuciscidae; genus Gila; species Gila orcuttii. Next base: position 2,295,159 of record JAPDVR010000008.1, on the reverse strand, counting down.
TTGTGAAAAATATGATACACCGTTGTTTTGCCTGATGATTAGTTTATCTATGCATCATCTTTTTACTTTTTTAATTCATTTGATAACTTTATCATATATCTCTTTTAATTCTTTTTATAAACGTTTTAATTTTCCTTGCTTTTATTTTGTGATTATTTTAATTCCTTTCTGTGTAAAGCACTTTGAATTGCCATAGTGTATGAAATGTGCTATAAATAAACTCAACTTGCCAGCAGAATTTCCGCAGTAAAACGATTATAAAACATAGTAACACGCATGAAACCGAAAAAATGGGAACGGAAAGACATCTCAAAGCATTGATTTGGCCAACGAAATTGTAATAAACTGTATAAAATTACAATACAATATGAAAAGTAGACGTTTATGAAAAATACAAGAACACAGTCCTCAAGCTTTTAGTTCAAATCTACCTTCATAATATAATGGCTTTCGTCTTACAGTGTGGTTTGTCAGTTTTACGGTGTGTATGTCAGTTTTAATGTTTCATTTATTACCCAACAGTGCAACAATGCAAGTAGAGGGCTAAAAACAATTGAACACACAAAATGAACAAGCTAATACAATCAAGGCCCGCGTTTCATTTTAATTAATATGAAAAAATGTAAAATTAATCTACTTACTGTAGCTTCCAAAACATCCGTGGACATAATCACGCAGAACTGGGAAATATTAAAGGAAAATGTTTACCGTGAAGTGAAAAGGTAAACTGTTATTCAGGATCAAAGCGGATGCTTCATCAATCAAAGTCTGAGTCACGTGACGTGTAGTGCATGCTTGTAAATTATTTACAATGCGTGTAAAACGAATAATTAAATTTATTATAAAGTAAACACTTTGATTTGCTTTAAAAAATAATCACACTTTTCTGTTTAATTGAAAAACAAGATGACTTGATCTGGCTCACTCGCCTCTTGCAGAGATTAGGCTTGTTCGACTGGAACAGGTTCACCTGGGGACGCGCGCGCGTGCACGTGCGCAGATAGTTTTACCTGGATTTCCAGCAGATGGCGACAGATTCATGCAGATTTCATGGATCACAGATTAAAAACGAATATTTCACCAGTTGTATACAGTGGTATGCATAATAAAGCGCTTTGATTTCGCAGTGTAGCCTATTCCTGTGTTTTTGACGCAATTTCAAAGAATTTGAACATACTTTAGTGTCAAGCATAAATTCTAATCACAAATAACAACAGATGTAGATTAAGTTAAAGTAGCAGTTGCCTACCTAAAGGAAACATGAATTGCACAGTCATTTACATTTTTTCAACAAGTTTTTTATTTATTGATCTGCATATATAATTTTATAATTTATCTATTTTTTTTATTGTATAAAAACACTTATCGGCTTATTTTACTCTGTTGATTTTATTATCTTAGATCTCTTGCTTTTACAACTAGCTCTGACACCTCATCCTTTTCCCTTGACATAAAGCATATGTTTATAAGCTCATGAACTTGTAACATTTTAAACAGATTTAGAAAATAAAAATAAAATAAAAAACTAATTTTGACTCTGGTGAGATAATTCTTCTTCTATCCTCTTGATTTTATTCCAGTTGAATGAAGCTAAGAGATCTTGATAAAATTCAATCTTGAAGAAGGAATAATTCTTGTTCTTTTAATATTGTGATCGCAGGGTTTGTTTGGAATATTATACAAGGTGCGTGACTATACTAATGAACTCCAGGAATGTTTATTCTGGTTGAGAAGTTTCATCCTGGATTTCTGACTGATCTGAAATCAATATTTTGTATTGGCTGAATTATGATCACAATGATTCAAATTGTGTTTTTTTTTTTTTTTTTTTTTTTTTTACAAATTACTAGCGAAAGAGAACAATTCTGTTTGTAAGTGCATCTTCTTAGAATCATATAAATTAAATTAAGTTAATTTTAATATAGTATTATTATTTTTATATAGCTTATATTGTAATATTGTCTTTGTATTGTACATTATGCTCAGTTAGGAGCATGAACTTGAATGACGGGAATCTGATGCCTTGCATTGGACATGTAGAGAACACTTTGTCTTCAGTGATTAAAGTCCATAAAGATTTAAGTGGCAATCACAAATTTTATTACTGAAATAAGCAGAACATATGATATAGTGATGATGAATTATTACAAATATGGATGATATTCACATAATCACCTAACATGAATAACACGCCCCTCTCCAAAACAACTATTAGAATAGCAAATGCTTTATTGATTACTTTTTGCTGACTTCTCTAACTAAAAAATATGACACAGTGGTCTATCAGTTTTATAAATAAAATGTAATGGGTGTGGGCCTCCTTTTATGTAATATAAATTTGAATTATGCCAGCTCTCTTCATTTGACTGGTACCATGAACCTCATTAACATATCTTTCCTTCTTCATCATGTGCTTTCATTGTTGTCGACTGCTTACAATTAGGAAACAGATGAAATGTCTATAAATTAATATAAAAATGAAGTGGCATTATTGTTACTGGTGTCATTGTTGTTACAGTGCGACAGCAAATGGATGCAATTAAAGTTAGACAAATCAAAAACATTTAGCAGGATAACTAATATCCTGATATTATACATAGAGAAGATGTGAAAATTTCACAATGAAGGGTTATGGTGTGTTAAATTGGTCTTACCATAAAAGGGTGACATTTATTTACTAATATAACATGATTACATTAGATGGAGAGCAGCACAGGCATGAAAGCCAAACTGGCCAATGGGTAAGAACAATTTATACATATACATTGCAAAACACACAAGTAACTGTTCTTCATTAACATGCAACTTATTCAATCTTCCTTCCTTAGATTGAATGTTCAGAATGTGGAAGCTGGGAGTGTGTGGGCAGACCGTCCACTGTTGGCAAACACAGCTATCCTGCATGCATGTAGTGCATTTTATGTTATTGATGCATTCTCATAGTATTCATTATCTCTGTCACTCCATTACCTGTAATAAATATGGTTGTTGAATATTCCCCTAAATAAATGCTGTGGGTAATTCACTGGATCATACCTGTATGTCACTAATTCTAAAATTATATTTGCATAGGCATAGCTATGGTTTATCACTTTTCACCACTCTTTAGGAACATTTATGGAGTGTCCTGCATCCTTCATGCTTTATCACCAAATTCCTCAGCAACATTAAAATAAATAAATGCTTGACATGTCCCTTTAACCACAGCAGTATTGCTGCTCATTTTAAATTAAGCCACAAATTGGCATCATAAACATAATCTGCGAATACACACGCAATGCAAAGACACAATGTACATAGCATACTTTATTTTATGTACTAACAATTGTCTCAGATTTAAAGGAATGTAACAAAATAATGTGGGCGTGGTCTGTGTCGCGAAATTAAAACATTAAAACTTCCCTTAAAGGTGCAATGTGTAATATTTCTGAGGATCTATTGACAGAAATGCAATATTAGATCCATAACTATGTTTTCAGTGGTGTATAAAGACCTTGCATTTTTTGCATTTAAAGACCTTTTTTATTAGCTTAGAATGAGACATTTATATCTCCATAACCGCGGGCTCCTTCTATATCGAGGTCGACATATTGTGTGGTCATGTTTCTAGCGTAGCCGACAGCGAACACACAGCGCTACAGAGCGCGTTTCCTCACTACCTTGAGAAAGAAGTTTTCAGTGGTTTTCACACGAGTGTATCCTATGCGGAAGTGTTTTATCGACTAAAAGTGACGCACGTATCAATTCTTCTCCCCCTTCACATCGGTCACAATAATTTTAATTTATACTTTCCCACTAAACATTGGACGTCAGATAGACGTGCAGATCATGTCTATATTGTGTCCGTCGGTCCATGACCAATTCTGGACATCTATTCGACGTCCGAACTAGGTCCACTATTTGGACGTCCAACCATGACCCAACTTGGATTGACATTCAACATTTGACCGTTGAACTGGGTCATTTGTTTGGACCTCATTTGAACGTCTATTACAGGTTCAGTCTACAGGTCTATTACAATTTACATGATTAATATGCAATCTTTTTTTATTTACAAATATCAACATTGTTTTTATCAACATGATTAATACATATGAATACAGATTATTTACAATTATTTTAAGATCATTTTCCAAAAACTCCTTTTTATTGTCTCAGCAGCAGGTGATAACTGGAAATGCATACAGGTGTAATGCTGTTGCTCAAACAGTAAAGCACTGGCACTTGCAACACCAAGATCATGGGTTCGATTCCCAGGGAAAGCAATGGAATAGGAATTTAAATGTGCAATGTAAGTCACTGTGGATAAAAGCATCTGCCAAATGCATAAATGTAAGTAAAGAAAACATGTCCTCCACCCTTTTGAAACATGGGACTACATTTATAGAAGTTTTAAAAAGAGTCTAAATTTGATGTTGAAAAGACCTCCACAAACGACCACATGTGGTCCCACCGACATCAACATTAGACGTGCAGTAGACGTCGAATAAAGACGTCGCCTGGCGTTACAAAACAACCCCTTCAGTGGACCGAAACTGGACGTCCAAAAATTACATAGAAAAGACGTCACTCTGACGTCACATTGCGCAGTGGGTTACCTTTGCAGTTTAAATAAACCACACATCTCACATATTTCAACAGGGTATCTTGCTTTATTATTATTTATTATGAATTTCTTAAATAACCAAACTTCAACAACATAAGGGCAGATCCTTTGAGCGCTGCTGATGACGCTGTGAAGTGACGCTCGAGTGATCAAGTATTCCAATGTATAAAAAAAAGCTTTCATTCGATTCCTCCGTCCTCCTTTTCTTTCCTGGCGTCCTTCCCTCGTATCCTACAGGGCTGGAGCTGAGACACGAGGGAAGGAAACGAGGATGCACAAACAAGTAATGAGAAGCACATGGTGAGTAGATTGATCCCATCATTTTGAGGTAAATGTGTTCTAAAGTCTGAACATCTGTGTGCAACTTTAACGAACGTCACTACCAAAGACATTGTTTCTGCGATTAAGAAAAGTTTTTTTGGATGTTATTCCATAAAATGTAGTTTTTATATGTGTACAACTTTCCTGACCTGTGATTGCTAACCATGTGCTGATTAGCATCTTCGAGCTAGGCTCAAAAGTATCTAAAATTGTCTCTACTAAAACAGTCACGACCGAAACATGTAGTGAAGTTTCGGTTGTAACATCATTGTGTTGGTAGTGTCAAAATGTACGTGTATTCCTTTATTTGGAGGAATAAAAGAAATTTTAGAACATATGCAAATCATTCGTATTGTAGTATGTTTTAGTATTTTAGTATGTGAGTTAAAATTCTGTAATGTGATGTTGTCACACTTACTTAAAGGTGCAGTCCTAGCAAAGGGTTGTTAGGTTGTTGTCAGTAATGTTAATTTCTATGATTACCTTGACAGGCAGACTGACATAAACACCAATGCCTAAAAAAAAAAATAGAAAAACTACAGCAGAGAGACAGAGAGAATACAAACAAATGTTGAGGGAAGACCCAGTCAAGTACCAATACTTAAGGAAAGAAAGAGAAAGAAATAAGGGTGCTTTCACATCTGTATTTTGGTTCATTTGGTCCGGACCAAGGGCAAAAAATTATACTTTGTATCATTTTCAGAGGTTTTGGTTCCTTTTCACACCACACTGATTGCTCTGGTCCGAATCAGTTGATGAGTTGATGAAACGAACCAAAATGCAGTCACGTGACAACATCCACATCACTCATTGGCCAGATGTGTCTTGAACATATTTCCACAACTGCACTTCAATTGGTCAGAATTAATGTGCGGGAAAATAACCCTGCACTGTTCCACAGATCTCTGAAACCCCCTTTCCCTGAGCTGTTTGCTAAACAAAGCGAAGATTTCACTGTTCTTGTGAGTTTTTGAAAGTTGGGACCTAATATCTCCTCACAACTCCAAGTTTATCCATGAGCTGCCATGCCAAAAGTGCAAACTGTCAACAAACATTAGTCCTCATCCCATAATGACTGACTACGGCAGCTGGTTTAAGGCCATTGCACACTGAGTTTTTGCACAAAAAAAATTCGACCTCACGTTATGTCGATCACGCTTGCACACTGTCTACAAAACTTTTATCCGTAATAAAAAAAATCAGATCGGGTTCGATTTTCTGCGTTTTTCGCACCCACAGCCAGCATTTTGAGAGTTTTTTTGACAATTCAGAGCCACCGTACAAGCAAACGACAAAATCCAGAATTGCGTCTGACAAGTATTTATTATTTAGGGACAAAATATAACCTGTATACAGCTGTTCTGTTTGCCCAGCGCTTCCGCCGGCTGTGTGTGTGTGTTTGTGTCCATGTCCATACCTTAGACATACTGCCAGTCTCTGTTCACGGAAATTGGTGGTCTTCTTTTTACTATGTGGCTCCAGTATCGCTAGCAAAGCATCAAACTGTTCCACTGATATTCTGAGGTAAATTTTGAAATGCTCTGTATAATTTCGCAACTCCTTGATAAGGAGCTGAAATTCTCCTTCCTCTCGACGCAATCTTAGGATTGGATAGACCCAATATTTCTTCTTTCTTTTTCTCTTTTTAAGAAGAGAGAGGGCAACAAAATCATCCCCACTGCTTTACGAATCCATTTAGTATTTTTTGCCACAAAGGTTTATACGCATCGGACTCAGTGTGCAAGGTTTCTGTGCGCGAAGAATTTTTAGGCTGACGAACAAAAAAACGCATACGAAAATTTCGGACTCAGTGTGCAATGGCCTTTAGTCCAAAAATGCGCAGTTCTTTGGCAGTTGGGTCTGTTCGAGGTCAGATCACGTTCTCACCACAAACAAACCGCTCCAGAGTGCGCTTGAAAGCGTACCGAGACCACCTCGACGCTTGTTTGGTCCGCTTTTGGTGCGCACCAGAGTGTGATTGTTCTTTCACACCTGCCCAAACGAACCACACCAAGGGGAAAACGAACTCTAGTGTGATTCAACCGAACTAAATGAGGCAAGAGTGAAAGCAGGTCTCAGTACGCTTTCAAGCGAACTCTGGAGCGGTTTGTTTGTGGTGAGAACGTGATCCGACCTCGAACAGACCCAACTGCCAAAGAACTGCGCATTTTTGGACTAAACCAGCTGCCGTAGTCAAACTGTTATGTGGACGGAAAGGAGAACCCAGGCGCAGACAGCAGATGACTCTCAAAGGATTTATTTAGGACAAAAACAGAAAATAAAACCCACGAGGGGGCAAAACAAGACAGTGTAGAACACACCAGACTATGACTTGAAACTAAGACAGGAACAAAACAAAGACAGGAACAGACACTTCTCAAATAACAGACTTCTCAATGAATTACTTACAGCTGAACTCACACAACATCGAACCGAGTCAAACAATGAACCGACACAGGACAGCAAACACAAGGGGATTATAAAGGGAACACTAATGACAAGGACAGGTGAAACTGACTAGACAATAATGACGAGACGAGGATAACAAGGGGGCGGGGTAACGTAACGAGACAACACAAGCACATGGCCCAAACAATTGGCCATGCGCTTGTACACAAAACATGATTCTGTCATGATCCCGCCTCACGACTAGGAAAATCAAGGATACTAAGGCAGAATCATGACACAAACAAAATTAATAGACTAAATAATAGATTGTCAATAGCGCTCCCTTTAAGCCATGACTGACTTACCGCGTTCTGCACTCTCACTAAAATCTCATCATTAACACTGAAGTTGTCCGCACTGCACAGTGAATTTCTTATTTATATCGTGTCTAGACTGTGTTGTTTATGGGGGGATTTGCGAAAGGATAAAGCTCGTGCTGATTCTGAACATACATTGTGAGCGAATTCTCCGCATGTCTGCCAGATTTTCCTCTTTGTTTACTTCCGGGAGTTCTGTTGGAATTTTCCCGCACGTTAATTCTGACCAATCTAAGTGCAGTTGTGGAAATATGTTCAAGACACATCTGGCCAATGAGTGATGTGGATGTTGTCACGTGACTGCATTTTGGTTCGTTTCATCAACTCATCAACTGATTCGGACCAGAGCAATCAGTGTGGTGTGAAAAGGAACCAAAACGCCTGAAAATGATACAAAGTATAATTTTTCGCCTTTAGTCCGTACCAAATGAACCGAACTACAGGTGTGAAAGCACCCTCAGAAACCAAGAGAAGATGGAAAGTTGAAGATTATCAGTGAATTATCTGACAGGGAGCAAAGACATGTCAGAAGAGCATAGAGGAAAAGGCAGAAAAGACACAGGATGATGGTGAAAAGACAAAAATAGGTGGAGATATTTTGCAGGGCTTCCACACCACAGGTCTAGCACTTCCAGTGAGGGTGATCAGACACTAGTGCACATACACACTGGGGGGAAAAGGATAAAAAGAGCAAAAATCAGTAACTATAGAAAATGACAGAAGTTAGAACAGAAGATCAAAGCAATGCAGAGGACAGAAGAAAAATATAGAAAAGCAATGCAGAGGACAGAAGACAAATATAGAAAGAGATATCAAAGGTTAATGCAGAAGTCAGACCAGTCAAAATGTTCTCCAAGATCGAAGACTCAGAAGGATATACAGAAGCGCAGACTTCCTAACCAAGTCAGAAAGACTCTTCTTTTTCACAACACATGTATGCACTTAACACAGGATAAATACAAGTCTGCAAGTTATAAAGAGAAACATTCATTCAGAAAAGCTTTTACAGACGAGGTTGCTTAGAAAATACAAACTTGTCTCTACGATAAGAAAATGTGTTTGTATCTCCCACAAAGTGTTCAACAAGTCTGAAAACCACCCATGTCTTGGGTTCACCTATCAGAGCATTCACAAACAAAAAAACATGAACATAGTCAAACATTTTCTAAGGCAAGATCACAATAGTTGAGTATCAGCAGGGAAGAAGGAAACAATCACAAGATTTAAAACAAAGAAACAAAAGAGGCTTCTCTCTGACACAATGCTGAATCTGTATCAGAAACTGATGCTGGAGATGCCTGAACTGAAGCTATCCTATTCACTTTGCTGTAGAATAAAGCCGTTTTGGATTGTTGCTACAAATATCAATGATAGGGAGACGTGTCTGCAAAGTGCATGACAATGCCCAAATGAAAGCAGACTGCCTCAAGCAGCTTGGCATCATTTACTCCCAGAGTTTGAGCAAAGTGGCAGAGGAGTTGTGCTGTGACACAAAGGTCAAGGCTTGTATGTACAGAAAATGTATTTCATGCAGGAAGAAGTCACTCACACAAAGCAAAAAGACATCAGAAACGGGTCACATGGTGGTACCAGTGGCTCACAAAAAAAGCACCTCTTCAAAATCCAACATCAATAAACACAGCTACAGTCTGACATTCATAGATCTCTGAAAGAAGATGAGGTGATTCTTCACATTGATTATGCAGAAAATTGGCAGTGCAAATATGGTACAGCAAGTCTATTTTGGAGCATCTCATAGACAGACAACATTTACATTTGGCAGACACTTCTATCTAAAGCGACTTACATTGATTTCAAGGTATACATTTACATTCTTATCAGTTCTTGGTTTCCCTGGGAATCGAACCCATGACCTCGGCGTCGCAAGCGCTAACGCTCTACTGTTTGAGCTACAGAAAAGCTGAAAGACAACACAATGCTGTTTTGTACATCACAGATAACACACTGACATTCTGTGCCTTGTCACCCTCAATGAAACATTGAGCCATTTGGGCTCAACTAGAGCCAGTTCTTCAGTTCCTGAAGGTGAACCACCCAAGGGTTCAAAAACTCTTCTTCATCAGCGATGGGCCAACTATGCAGTATAGAGGCAAGAATAACTTTTACTTTATGAGCACCATTCCTTTCCAGATGGGTTTTACAGCTGGAAGCTGGTCATGGTAAAGGTCCTGCTGGTGGTGTTGGAGCCACCATAAAGAGATGGCAGATTCACAGGTAGCCAGAGGCACTGACATACCAACAGCGAAAGACACACTCCTTCCTCTCACCAAAGGAATATCCTCACCTTCCTCTGACATTATGACAACAGTGTATCGGTCATTTGTGGAATCAGTCATGACATTTAACATTGTTTCTTGGTATAGCTTACTTTCAGCTGAAAATAAGAAAACATTATCAAGAATTATTAAGCAGGCATCTAAGATTACTGGGGTCTCGCAGCTTCACCTCTCAGACCTTTGTAATATGGCAGTAAAGAGGAAAGCAGCTTCTGTTATTACAGACTCCACACACCCTCTTTATGATTCTTTTCATCTGCTTCCATCAGGTTGCCGGTTCAGAACTCCCTTAGCTAGGAAGCAGGCTTATAGGAATTTGTTTGTGTCACAGTGTCTGGTTGTTCCCTGGGTAAAACACTAGAGGTCCTCAGTTTTCACGGTGTCTATGCATTCTCACTACACTTCCCATGATCCTGTCTGTCACTGATTGTTCATTGCATTACAGCTGTTTCTCGTCACCTTGTTTGCACTTGTGTATATATACCCTGTCTGTTTCAGTGTTTGTCACGGAGTCCCTGTATATTGTCACACCACTTCTGGTAGCCTGTTTTTGCCTGTTCTTGTTTGTTTTCTTGTTTTGTGATTGCCTTTTGGATTTGATCCTTGCCTGGACTAGTTTGTGAGTACGGATTACCCTTTAAATAAAACTGCAATTGGATCTCTGTTTCCCGTGTGTGCATCGTGACAGAAGGACTCCGTCACTAGAGATCCAGCATGATGGGGTTCCGTATCCTCCCTCCTACCACGGAGAAAGAGAGGATGGGTCGTGTCCAAAATTTGATGAGCTTTCGTCAGCAATGCCTGCCGGTGGGTTGCATAGCCCAGTCATTTTGGACGCTCTCGAGGGGAATGGGATACAGTGAGGCAGCATTAAAAGACATTTTTAATACCTGTCTTGATGACCCATTGCCGGGGTGGGAAATGAAGGGTCTGGAAGTCTTGGACTTTTGGAGTTTTACCAGATACCTTGAGCATCGGAGTCAGTGGGATGCATTGGAGCCTCGCCATGCCGACGCCGTCAAGAGTCCGGTGGTCCCAGTTCCGGTGGTCCCGAGTCCGGTGGTCCAGAGTCCGTTGGTCCCGAGTCCGGGGGTCCCGAGTCCGGTGGTCCGAAGGCGGAGGAGGAGGAAGAAAGAGACGTCTACCGTCACTTCTGCCGATTCAGAGACTGTTCACACTCCATCTGCACAGTCAGAGACTGTTCACGTCACGTCTGCCCAGCGAGAGACTGTTCACGTCCCGTCTGCCCAGTCAGAGACTGTTCACGTCCCGTCTGCCCAGTCAGAGACTGTTCACGTCCCGTCTGCCCAGTCAGAGACTGTTCACGTCCCGTCTGCCCAGTCAGAGACTGTTCACGTCCCGTCTGCCCAGTCAGAGACTGTTCACGTCCCGTCTGCCCAGTCAGAGACTGTTCACGTCCCGTCTGCCCAGTCAGAGACTGTTCACGTCCCGTCTGCCCAGTCAGAGACTGTTCACGTCCCGTCTGCCCAGTCAGAGACTGTTCACGTCCCGTCTGCCCAGTCAGAGACTGTTCACGTCCCGTCTGCCCAGGCAGAGACTGTTCACGTCCCGTCTGCCCAGGCAGAGACTGTTCACGTCCCGTCTGCCCAGGCAGAGACTGTTCACGTCCCGTCTGCCCAGGCAGAGACTGTTCACGTCCCGTCTGCCCAGTCAGAGACTGTTCACGTCCCGTCTGCCCAGTCAGAGACTGTTCACGTCCCGTCTGCCCAGTCAGAGACTGTTCACGTCCCGTCTGCCCAGTCAGAGACTGTTCACGTCCCGTCTGCCCAGTCAGAGACTGTTCACGTTCCGTCTGCCCAGTCAGAGACTGTTCACGTTCCGTCTGCCTTCATGGACCTGGACTATCTGGAGCGTCTGGCTCGGATCCTGGACATGCCCGTGTCTGTCGTTCCAGAGCCAGAGCCGGAGGCAGAGCCATTGCCCGTTCCAGAGCCGGAGGCAGAGCCATTGCCCGTTCCAGAGCCGGAGGCAGAGCCAATGCCTGTTCCAGAGCCGGAGCCAGAGCCAATGCCCGTTCCAGAGCCAGAGCCAGTGCCCGTTCCAGAGCCAGTACCCGTTCCAGAGATGGAGGCAGAGCCAGTGCCGTCTGCCTTCATGGACCTGGACTATCTGAAGCGTCTGGCTCGGATCCTGGACATGCCTGTGTCTCCTGTTCCAGGGCCGGAGCCAGTGTCCGTTCCAGAGCCGGGGGCAGAGCCTGTGCCCGTTCCAGAGCCGGAGGCAGAGCCTGTGCCCGTTCCAGAGCCGGAGGCAGAGCCTGTGCCCGTTCCAGAGCCGGAGGCAGAGCCTGTGCCCGTTCCAGAGCCGGAGGCAGAGCCTGTGCCCGTTCCAGAGCCGGAGCCAATGTCTGTTCCAGAGCCAGTGTTTGTTTCTGTGTTTGTGTCTGTTCTTGTGGCTGTTACAGTTTTGGTGTCTGTTCCTGAGCCGGAGCCAGTGTCTGTTCCTGAGCCGGAGCCAGTGTCTGTTCCTGAGCCGGAGCCAGTGTCTGTTCCTGAGCCGGAGCCAGTGTCTGTTCCTGAGCCGGAGCCAGTGTCTGTTCCTGAGCCGGAGCCAGTGTCTGTTCCTGAGCCGGAGCCAGTGTCTGTTCCTGAGCCGGAGCCAGTGTCTGTTCCTGAGCCCTGGCCGCCCGAGGGGTCTTCACCGCCCTGGCCGCCCGAGGGGTCTTCACCGCCCTGGCCGCCCGAGTGGTCGTCTTCGCCCTGGCCGCCCGAGTGGTCGTCTTCGCCCTGGCCGCCCGAGTGGTCGTCTTCGCCCTGGCCGCCCGAGTGGTCGTCTTCGCCCTGGCCGCCCGAGTGGTCGTCTTCGCCCTGGCCGCCCGAGTGGTCGTCTTCGCCCTGGCCGCCCGAGTGGTCGTCTTCGCCCTGGTCATCACCATCATGGCCACCCGAAGGGTCTTCGCCGCCCGAGGGGTCTTCACCGCCCCGGCCGCCCGATGGGTCGTCTGCTTCGCCCTGGTCTTCACCGCCCTGGCCGCCCGAGGGGTCTTCACCGCCCTGGCCGCCCGAGGGGTCTTCACCGCCCTGGCCGCCCGAGGGGTCTTCACCGCCCTGGCCGCCCGAGGGGTCTTCACCGCCCTGGCCGCCCGAGGGGTCTTCACCGCCCTGGCCGCCCGAGGGGTCGTCTGCTTCGCCCTGGCCGCCCGATGGGTCGTCTGCTTCGCCCTGGCCGCCCGATGGGTCGTCTGCTTCGCCCTGGCCGCCCGATGGGTCGTCTGCTTCGCCCTGGCCGCCCAATGGACTGTCCGCTTTGCCCTGGCCGCCGGCTAAACCATCACCCCCTGTTTCTGTTCCCTTTCATGGACCTGGCCCACCATCCCTCCCCCTGGTCCTCCACCGTTCCACCTCCCTCCTGGACTCTTGTTTTGTGTGGTGTCTTGGAGCGTCTGGTAGCCGCTCCGTAGAGGGGGGGTTATGTCACAGTGTCTGGTTGTTCCCTGGGTAAAACACTAGAGGTCCTCAGTTTTCACGGTGTCTATGCATTCTCACTACACTTCCCATGATCCTGTCTGTCACTGATTGTTCATTGCATTACAGCTGTTTCTGTTTCTTCACCTTGTTTGCACTTGTGTATATATACCCTGTCTGTTTCAGTGTTTGTCACGGAGTCCTTGTATATTGTCACACCACTTCTGGTAGCCTGTTTTTGCCTGTTCTTGTTTGTTTTCTTGTTTTTGGATTGCCTTTTGGATTTGCACTCTTTATTCCTGGACTAGTTTGTGAGTACGGATTACCCTTTAAATAAAACTGCAATTGGATCTCTGTTTCACGTGTGTGCATCGTGACAGTTTGTGCCTGTTTGAAACTTTTTCTTCAGAGACCAGGAGATGTTGGGATATTTTTCAAGCAGAAGTTTATATACTATTGTATTGGAACCTAAATTAAACATTTAATAAATTTGTAATACAACATGCCCAATGCAGTGACTATTTTAAACAAGGTCAAGTGAGTGTGTGTGGGTTGTAGAATTGTGCTACAATTGTAGTCTCCATTTTTTTTTTTTAAGATGTCTGTTTTAATAACTGTATGTTTATGTTGATTGTTAAATTGTATGTGTTGTTTATTCGTATTGAATAAGAGCCTTTTAACCTAAGAAAAAATTATATCATCAATGAAAGACAATGAGGTTTTTCTAAATTCTAAAGTCAAGCTCTTATTTGTGGAAGAAGAACATATTTCTAGACTAAGTGCACTCCTCCTGCCAAAAGAGCTGCTCACCATCAAAGGCACACTAAGCATTAATCAGGTAATCTCCACTACTCCAGGCAGAGTCTATTCTAGGGTGCTCAGTTGCTTTTGCAACGGAGAAGACATTTGCTCATGTTTCCTCCCAATGTCCACCAACATTGCACCACAGGTTCAGCCTGGGAGAAATGTTGTTACTCCTGAGCCACAAACTCCAGAAGACAGAAGCCATTCTACCTTAAAGTCTGGGTGTGAAGGGACTCTGTCCAGTCGAGGAAATCACCAAAGAACTTCTTGGAAAGTGGTGTATTGTCGCATAGGAAAATTATCCATATCCTGGAATCATTGAAAACGTGGATGAAGGTGAGACATGTTCATTCTTCTTACACTTATTTACATTTACATTTATTCATTTAGCTGACGCTTTTATCCAAAGCGACTTACAATTGCTATATTTCAGAGGTCGCACGCCTCTGGAGCAACTAAGGGTTAAGTGTCTTGCTCAGGGACACATTGGTGTCTCACAGTGGATTCGAACCCGGGTCTCTCACACCAAAGGCATGTGTCTTATCCACTGCGCCACCACTTAAATAAGTGGATTTTTTTTTAAATCATTGCATTCCATTTCTATTCCATTTTAATATTCCAAAATCAGGTGTTCACTTGAATCCTCTTTTGTAAGATTACCTGCCATGTCATTTACCCATTATTTGTCTTCAGGAAGTCAAAGCCATGCACAACATTGGGCGAAACAGATTTTATTGGCCACGAATGGAGGACAAGATCTGGTACACGATAGAGAAGGTCATCACCTTAATCTGTCCACCTCAAGAAGTCACGAGTAGGCATGTTCAGAGAAACCCAGCAGTGTTCAAAGCAGCATGTGAAAAGTTAAACTGTTGAATAGACTCATGAAAAGCAAGGAAAAAAGTATCATAAATGCACGTCAAACACAAACACACACACACACACACACAAGCTCTTGAAGCTCCGCCCCTTGTCCCGGGAGCAGCAGCTCATTTATATTTAAAGGGACACACAGATTACGATGCGTTTTTGCTCACCCTCAAAAAGGGAAAAATTTAACAAGCTGTAAAAATGATCTGTGGGGTATTTTGAGCTAAAACTTCACATACACACTCTGAGGACAACAGAGACTTATTTTACATACAGTCGTGCTCAGAATTAATGGCACACCTGGTAAATATGATCATAAATGCCTGTAAAAAAGAAATGTGAATTGTTTATCCTTTTGATCTTTCATTCAAAAAATTAGCAAAAATCTAACCTTTCATTGAACTAAAATAATTGAAAGGCGGGGGGGATCACATTATGAAATAAATGTTTTTCTACAAAACACGTTGGACATGATTATTGGCACCCCTAGAATTTTTGGAAACGCTTAATTTTACAGTACAGTACTTATAGTGTACTTACCTAGAAAGCACTGGGTAATATAAGGTAAGTACATGGGTTAAGGTTAGGTTTAGAGGTAGGTTCAGGGTTAGTACCTAGTTATTACCCAGTTATTACCCAGTTATTGTAATTACTATAATAAGTACATAGTATGTACATGGGAAACAGGACTGTAAAATGAAGCGTTACCGATTTTTTTTACGTGTAAAATATCTCTGAAGTACATTCCCATTAATATTTACCTTTTTTTAGCACACCAGGGTGACTAGGAACATGAAATTGTCGAGTCATAACTTCTTGTTTCACAGGAGTTTAACCCCCTGGGGTCGGCTATCGAGCCGAGTGTTATATACAGGTCCTTCTCAAAAAATTAGCATATTGTGATAAAGTTCATTATTTTCCATAATGTAACGATAAAAATTAAACTTTCATATATTTTAGATTCATTGCACACCAACTGAAATATTTTAGGTCTTTTATTGTTTTAATACTGATGATTTTGGCATACAGCTCATGAAAACCCCAAATCCTGTCTCAAAAAATTAGCATATCATGAAAAGGTTCTCTAAACGAGCTATTAACCTGATCATCTGAATCAACTAATTAACTCTAAACACCTGCAAAAGATTCCTGAGGCTTTTAAAAACTCCCAGCCTGTTTCATTACTCAAAACCGCAATCATTGGCAAGACTGCTGTCCAGAAGGCCATCCTTGACACCCTCAAGCAAGAGGGTAAGACACAGAAAGAAATTTCTGAACAAATAGGCTGTTCCCAGAGTGCTGTATCAAGGCACCTCAGTGGGAAGTCTGTGGGAAGGAAAAAGTGTGGCAAAAAACGCTGCACAACGAGAAGAGGTGACCGGACCCTGAGGAAGATTGTGGAGAAGGACCGATTCCAGACCTTGGGGGACCTGCGGAAGCAGTGGACTGAGTCTGGAGTAGAAACATCCAGAGCCACCGTGCACAGGCGTGTGCAGGAAATGGGCTACAGGTGCCGCATTCCCCAGGTCAAGCCACTTTTGAACCAGAAACAGCGGCAGAAGCACCTGACCTGGGCTACAGAAAAGCAGCACTGGAGTATCCACAGTCAGTGATGGTCTGGGGTGCCATGTCAGCTGCTGGTGTTGGTCCACTGTGTTTTATCAAGGGCAGGGTCAATGCAGCTAGCTATCAGGAGATTTTGGAGCACTTCATGCTTCCATCTGCTGAAAAGCTTTATGGAGATGAAGATTTCATTTTTCAGCACGACCTGACACCTGCTCACAGTGCCAAAACCACTGGTAAATGGTTTACTGACCATGGTATTACTGTGCTCAATTGGCCTGCCAACCCTCCTGACCTGAACCCCATCGAGAATCTGTGGGATATTGTGAAGAGAAAGTTGAGAGACGCAAGACCCAACACTCTGGATGAGCTTAAGGCCGCTATCGAAGCACCCTGGGCCTCCATAACACCTCAGCAGTGCCACAGGCTGATTGCCTCCATGCCACGCCGCAATTTCTTTCTGTGTCTTACCCTCTTGCTTGAGGGTGTCAATGATGGCCTTCTGGACAGCAGTCAGGTCGGCAGTCTTACCCATGATTGCGGTTTTGAGTAACAAAACAGGCTGGGAGTTTTTAAAAGCCTCAGGAATCTTTTGCAGGTGTTTAGAGTTAATTAGTTGATTCAGATGATTAGGTTAATAGCTTGTTTAGAGAACCTTTTCATGATATGCTAATTTTTTGAGATAGGAATTTTGGGCTTTCATGAGCTGTATGCCAAAATCATCAGTATTAAAACAATAAAAGACCTGAAATATTTCAGTTGGTGTGCAATGAATCTAAAATATATGAAAATTTAATTTTTATCATTACATTATGGAAAATAATGAACGTACGATGTCACAATATGCTAATTTTTTGAGAAGGACCTGTAAGTGTTATACATCATTCAATCCTGTTAAGTGTCTATTTTTTTGTGTATATTCACAATAAAAACAAAGTGTTGTGCTTTTTGTCAAATAAAGAAAAATAAACATGATGCGAGTTTTGCCTTCTCTCTGTCAGTGAAGTCCATTTTGAAACACGTCCGAAAATCAACTGTAACTCCGCGAATACTTGTCATACAGGCATGAGAGATTTTTCTTTATGAAGCATGAACTCTCTTCTTTTAAATACAGTAATTTATATAAAAAAACTCAGTTTAATATTCTCAGTTTATGTAATCTGTATGAAAAGAGAGAGATGTTAGTCTTTTTCTTTTCAGCTCATTATGTTGAATGTGCCCTAGTTATTGGCGATTCTATTACACAGAATGTGAAAATAGAGACACCAGCCATCATAGTCACGTTTGCCGGGAGCCAGAGCGCCTGACAAGTGCTGGCTAATGCTAATAGTAAA
The DNA here is from genome assembly GCA_026230005.1 of Gila orcuttii. Classification (NCBI taxonomy): domain Eukaryota; kingdom Metazoa; phylum Chordata; class Actinopteri; order Cypriniformes; family Leuciscidae; genus Gila; species Gila orcuttii. The sequence continues at coordinate 2,277,174 of JAPDVR010000008.1, read as the reverse complement.
TTCTCTAAGATTATTATTCACGTCGGCACTAATGATGTTCGACTTTGCCAGTCGGAGATCACTAAAATTAATGTTAAAGAGGTGTGTGAACTCGCAAGTACGATGTCAGGCACTGTAATTTGCTCTGGCCCCCTTCCTGTTCGAAGGAGTGATGAGATAGTTAGCAGATTGTCATCACTCAATGGCTGGTTGTCTAAGTGGTGTCCGCAAAATAATATAGAATTCATAGACAATTGGAAAAGTTTTTGGGGCAGACCTGACCTGTTGAAAAGAGATGGTATTCATCCCTCCTGGGATGGTGCTGCTCTTCTCTCTAGTAATATGGTACATAGTCTTAGAGCTCAAACATGACAATCTGGGGCTCAGGTCAGGAAGCAGACAAACTGGCTAAACCGACCGTCTGCCAGCTGTCTCACGTCACCAAGGTCAGATAAATCCCATCACATAGAGACTCTTTCACCTAGATATCATCATATAGAGACTGTGTCTGTTCCCCGAATTAGGAAATACAAAAAACTTCCAAACCCATCTAAGGGTAAAAATCTAATTGATGTTCAACAAATAAAAAACAGAAATAATACAAATGAACAAATGATAAAACTTGGGTTGCTGAATATTCGATCCCTTACTTCAAAAGCACTTATTGTTAATGATATGATTACAGACTATAACCTAGATGTGCTGTGTTTGACAGAAACCTGGCTAAAACCAAACAATTACATTACTTTAAATGAGTGCTTCCCGCAAGATTACTGTTGTAAGCATGAACCCCGTCGGAAAGGCAAAGGGGGTGGTGTTGCTGTAATTTATAGTAATATTTTCAAAATTACTAAGACGTCTAGTTTCAAATATAATTCTTTTGAAGTGTTGGTGCTTAATGTAACAATATATAGTGCAAATGATAAATCACGTTTAAGATTTGTGCTGGCTACTGTATACAGGCCACCAGGGCACCATATAGACTTTATCAAAGAATTTGTTGACTTTCTATCAAGTTAGTACTGGCTGCAGATACAGTCCTAATTGTTGGTGATTTTAATATACATGTAGATATTAAAAAAGATGCATTGGGATTGGCATTTAAAGACATTCTTAACTCTACTGGAGTTAGACAACACATGTCAGGACCTACTCATTGTCGTAATCATTCTCTAGATCTAATATTACATGGAATCAATGTTGATAATGTTGAAATTCTGCAGCAGAGCAATGACATCTCAGATCATTATCTAGTCTTGTGTAAACTTCATTTAGCCAAGGCAGCAAAGCTGACTCTGTGTTACAAATATGTTAGACCTATCACTTCTCCCACAAAAAATTGCTTTATTAATAATCTTCCTAATCAGTTTCATCATCTCAGCATCCCAGATAGCTTAGAAGAACTTGATATTGCGACAGAAATCTCTTTTCCAGCACTTTAGACACAGTTGCTCCGTTGCGCTTAAAGAAGATTAAAGAAAATAGTCCAACGCCGTGGTACAACGAGCACACCCGGGCCCTTAAGAGAGCAGGCAGAAAAATGGAGCGAAACTGGAAGAAAACAAAACTAGAGGTATTTCGGATTTCATGGAAGGAGAGCTCGATTGCTTACAGAGAGGCCTTAAAAGCTGCTAGATCTGCTTATTTTTCGACCCTATTAGAAGAAAATAAACATAATCCTAGGTATTTATTTGAACAAGTGCCTAAACTAACGAAAAAGAAAGCTTCAAGCCCAGAAGTTTCCAAGAAACACAGCAGTAATGACTTTATGAACTTCTTCACTTATAAGATCTATAATATCAGGGACAAAATTATAACTATGCAACCGTCTACTACAGTAGCGCATCAGGGAGTGCATTGTAGTCTCCATGAGGAACATTTTGATTCATTTTTTGCTATAGGAGAGGAAGAATTTTGCAAACTTGTTAATTCATCTAAATCGACAACTTGTATGTTAGACCCTATACCGACTACGCTACTGAAAGAGATGCTTCCAGAGGTCATAGATCCTCTTCTTAATATCATTAATTCGTCTTTGTCTCTAGGATATGTACCAAAAACCTTTAAGCTGGCTATGATTAAACCGCTTGTTAAAAAAACGCAACTTGATCCTACAGAATTAGTCAATTACAGGCCAATCTCGAATCTGCCTTTTCTGTCAAAGATACTAGAAAAAGCAGTATCCTCACAACTGTGTTCCTTTTTAGAAAGAAATAATATCTGCGAGGATTTTCAGTCCGGATTTAGACCGTACCATAGTACCGAGACTGCTCTCATTAAAGTCACAAATGATTTGCTCTTATCATCCGATCGTGGTTGTATCTCTCTATTAGTGTTACTCGATCTTAGTGCGGCATTTGATACTATCGACCACAACATTATTTTAAATAGACTAGAAAGCTATGTTGGCATTAGTGGAATTGCACTAGCATGGTTTAAATCATACTTATCTGACCGTTTTCAGTTTGTAGCAGTAAATGAAAAGATGTCTTATCGATCACAAGTTCAGTATGGCGTACCACAAGGCTCAGTAATAGGACCGCTGCTGTTCACTCTGTACATGCTACCATTAGGAGATATCATTAGGAAATATGGAATTAGCTTTCACTGTTATGCTGATGATACTCAGCTTTATATTTCTTCAAAACCTAACGAAACTTACCAATTCACAAAATTAACGGAATGCATAGCTGATATAAAAAATTGGATGACCAGTAATTTCTTACTACTAAATTCTGAAAAAACAGAGATTCTAATCATTGGACAAAAAACCTCCACACGTAATAACCTAGAATACTGTCTAACACTTGATGGCTGCTCTGTTAAGTCTTCGTCGTCAGTTAGGAACCTGGGTGTGCTCTTTGATACCAATCTTTCATTTGAAAGTCAAGTGTCTAGTATCTGTAAATCCGCATTTTTCCATCTTAAAAATATATCTAAATTACGTCATATGCTCTCACTGACAAATGCGGAACAATTAGTTCATGCGTTCATGACCTCAAGGCTAGATTATTGTAATGCTCTACTGGGTGGTTGCCCTGCACGCTTAATAAACAAACTACAGCTAGTTCAAAACGCAGCAGCTAGAGTTCTTACCAGAACCAGGAAGTATGACCATATTAGCCCGGTTCTGTCAACACTGCATTGGCTGCCTATTAAACATCGTATAAATTTTAAAATATTGCTGATTACTTACAAAGCACTGGTTGGTTTAGCTCCCCAGTACTTGAGCGAGCTCTTAACGCATTATAGTCCTTCACGTCTATTGCGATCTCAAAATTCTGGCCAGTTAATAATACCTAGAATATCAAAATCGACTGCTGGCGGTAGATCCTTTTCCTATTTAGCACCAAAACTTTGGAACAATCTTCCTAACATGGTCCGGGAAGCAGACACAGTCTGTCAGTTTAAATCTAGACTAAAAACACATCTCTTTGGCTTAGCATACACTTAGCACACTATAGACTTCTATAATTCAATGTTAGGCTGCGTAGTTTAGATCAGCCGGAACCGGGAACACTTCCCATGATTCCTGATGTACTTTGTACATCATGGGAAGGATGGCGTCTACGCTAATATTAGTCTCTCTGTTTATCCCGAGGTTTACCGCAAACCACCGGATCCAGGCCATATCCAGATCTGAGGAAGGACCATCGCATGGACACGACGACAACGCATCCCTGAAGTGCCAGCCTCATCAACACTGAAGGCCTCATGGACACCTCAACACACTCATCTCCACACCGGCGTGATGACTCCGACCCAACCAGATGAACTGGATAAATATCGTGAAAGTTCTGATCACATCTGACTCCTGACATTATGCTGCCTAAATCATAATCATTCACTGTACGTTCGTTGGCCAAAGGAGGACTGGCCCCCCGACTGAGCCTGGGTTCTCCCAAGGTTTTTTTCTCCATTCTGTCACCTGATGGAGTTTTGGTTCCTTGCCACTGTTGCCTTTTTCGTCTCTCTTCGCCTTTGTCGCCATTGGCTTTTGGCTTGCTTAGTTGGGGACATTTAACATTTAATTTTGAATTTAACAATACTATTATAACATTATTTTCCTGTTATCTCTGTGAAGCTGCTTTGAAACAATTTGTATTGTAAAAAGCGCTATATAAATAAAGGTGACTTGACTTGACTTGACTTCATGTCAAATTCTTACATTTGATCAATAAATTCATTTATAATAATAAGACACTATAGGGCTGTTACCCATCAAATTAAATAATCAGCAAATTTTGCACTGCAAAATTACAACTGCAATAAATAATCTTATGAGATTGATGTTTTAAATCAACGTTTGAATATACAAATAAAAAAATGCACTACTTAAACATTAAACTAAACCGCCAATAGGTGGCGGCAAGTGACCGTCTTAATTAGTGAGTCATTCATACAAAAGATTCGTTCAAAACGCTGAATCATTCAGAAACAAACCACCGCGCTGCTGATGCTTTCTTTTGTAACTATTTTCGTCGGTGAAATAGGACAAAAACAGTTAATATTGTTTCTGTCTAAAATGTAAGTAACTTAATAATAAATATTAACTACGCTACTTGTTTACTGAACAATAAATTCAATGTAACATTTTCAACCGTGATAATATTTAGCGAAACAACTCCCTTAGTTGTGTTATGTTAAAATAAATCATATGTTATAAATAAAATAAAATAAAACAATTAGAATTTTTACCTCAGTACATTTCTTCTGTGAGTTTTCTGTGTGCTGTTTCACTCATTTGTTTTGATTTCTCCACGAATGTAGACGATAGTAATAGAGGCGCTATTGCTTACATTTGCTAGCAGTTCAATACTAAATTAACGAAGAAAAAAGTACAGTATTTACAGATGAAACTGACCTGCACTTGAAGCCCTGAACAGGTCAGTAATTTTGCAACATTTTGCTGCTTCTTCTTGGAGTGCTTTCTTTTTCTTTGTCCTTTCCCTCTCCACCTGGCCGTTTTCTCTCCATCATTGGGTGCTACTCGCATTTTTTGTCGTAAAGTCGAATCGTAGACTTGCCAGTCAAGACTAACAGATTCGTGATTTTATTTTTTATTATTATTATTAATATGAATAATATTTTTATTGAATGACGAATTCGAAAATGATCACTAAAATAATAATAAAAATACTAGGGATGCACCTATACCGATACCGGTATTGGCCCGATACCAAGCTCATGTACTTGTACTCCTACTTGTAAAAATACCCCGATACCAAAGACCGATACCTCACGTGACGTGACCTCACCTATATCCTTAGCTTATATTTCTTAATTCTTATGAACACTCTTCCTGCAGTTATAATGTTGCTAGATTTAATAGTACACTCTAATATTTCACTTTACACTTTCGGCTGTGATTACATTGTTACTCAGTGTTATGTTATAAACATTTGTTCTGTGATTTCTTTGGCACTTTATGACAAATTTGATTGTCTTGTTGTCTGTGATTTCTTTAGCACTTTGACAACTTTGTGACAGGCAGGTAAAAATTACATTCATTATGTCCTTTGTTTTGCCCTTTGGAGGTTATTGGACACTGTGAAATTCGGGCTTTGAAAATTTGTGATAAGCACATAAGAATGGTATGTATAAAGACGTGACATGAGCTATGAAAGAACAAAACACGTTAGTAAATGAAGGTTGTAAAATCAACAAGCTAGATGTCAGCTAGCAACTTACATTTATCCATGCACGTCAGCAGCAAATCGTTCTCTATCTCCGTTGCTTCTAGCCACGGTGGTTAAAAATGGTACGGTCCACAATAGGGGTGTCTGAAATCGCTTTACATTAAAACGTTCCTACAGTCAGTGAAAATAGGAGTTGACTTGTAGCCTATTGTAACTCTAATTATATTTTTTCACAATATCAGAAAAATTATCTGACCCCCCCAAAACTGATATTTCTGTCCCTTTGGGAGGTACTGGGTCTTCATTGGGGGGTATAGTACCCCCCAGTACCCCCTGTAAATTCGAACTATGTGTGTGTGTCCTTGTGAGCTGTGCGCGTTCTCTCGGAGTCTCGGTTCTTCGGAGCTGCGCACGTTCACATGAAGAGGTAGTTGTTCGTTGCAGTTTGAGTTTGCAACGAACGGTAGAGTTTGCTAGATAATTCAGGCAAAGTTAATTTCACTCGTCCGTGGAAATGAACAAAGGAGAATTCGAAAATGGAAAATAAACTTAAAAAAAGAAACAAACAAAACAAACGAAGAGAAGGCTTGAAGAGCTTGGAGAGCTAGTTGAAGAGGATCACGAAGGGAAGAAGTAAGAGCGAGAGAGAAGCTTGGCGCGTCTCTTTAAAGCAATTCGGTTCACGCCTTCTCTCGCGTGAATGAACCAATCACCTGTGAGAAAAGTGCGCAGCAAAGTGTTCCTTTGTCCTGTCGAAGCCTAATTTGCATGTTTTATGACCGCGTCAGAATCACTCCAAAGATAGTACAACATAGTAAAATACATTTTACGGTATGTTCATATACATATATGGCTTGGTCAGCCCCAGGGGATTCTGTAGGTATCAAAAACGTCTCGGTTACATATGGTAACCCTCGTTCCCTGAGGGAGGGAACGGAGACGTAGGTCATGACTGACCAATAGGAATCTCGCTAGAGAGGCCAATCTACTTCGCGTGAAACTAAAACAAGCCAATACACATTGGCGTGCAATCATTTGCAACAGGTGTGCAGCCTCGCAGCGCGGGTATTTAACAAGCAGCTGGTGCGATTGCACACTAGTTTTTTGCTGAGGAGCCAAGCCTGAGAAAGCTGGCCGCCCCGGCGGGTGGCAGCAGATGTGGCGACGGGACCTACGTCTCTGTTCCCTCCCTCAGGGAACGAGGGTTACCATATGTAACCGAGACGTTCCCTAACGGTCAGTCACTATAACGTAGGTCATGACTGACCAACAGGAATCCCTACCAAAGCGCCACAGCTGCTGCACCCCATCCAGCGCCCCTGTGCAAGCCTCTACACCTTCTTGCCTGGAAGGACGATAGGAGGAGGCTTACACAGAGTGAGTCTGACACTGTTGTTCCGTGATAACCCATACAGTGAGATATTGGATAACACTGGGAAGCGTGCCCTTCTGTTTAGGAAGGAACGCTGCGGAAGGCACTTCTTCAAAGAGTTATGTGGAAATACATATGGACTAGCCCGAAGGCTGTACTGCATATGAATAATGGGTGAGTTAGCCCAAGGGAAAGACACAGGCTTCCGATAGGAGCAGCCGTGGAGAATATACACATATGGGATCCCCGTAGGGTCACACATATGGAACCCAGCACAGATCCGGTTCTCAAGGATTCAGCGGATAAGGGCCTGGCGCCGGACGCTCCGCCAAGTCCGGGCCGAGGGGTTTGGAGGACTCGACAGGTTTTTACTCTGGAGCAATAAGGGTGCACAGTAGGGTGCAGCAAGCCGACAGAGCCAGACCTCTCAGTGCTTCTACCCGTCTAGGGTGAGAACACGGGAGGAGACCGGCTCTACACGTAAGCTGTAGTATCTAGCGAACGTGTTAGGTGTCACCCAGCCCGCAGCTCTACAGATATCTGTTAGCGAGGAGCCACGTGCCAGCGCCCAGGAGGATGCAACGCCTCTCGTGGAGTGTGCATGCAACCTGAGCGGGCAGGGCACGCCTTGTGCTTGGTAAGCCAAGGCGATGGCATCCACTATCCAGTGGGCCATCCTCTGCTTGGAGACAGCCTTTCCCTTCTGCTGGCCTCCGTAACAGACAAAGAGCTGGTCTGAGGTCCTGACGCTTTGAGTTCTGTCCACGTACATACGCAGAGCGCGAACGGGACAGAGCAAAGCCAGGGCTGGGTCTGCCTCCTCCAAAGGCAGCGCTAGCAGGTTCACTGGTCTTTGAAGGGAGTGGTAGGAACCTTGGGCACATAGCCAGGCCGGGGTCTTAGTACCACGTGGCTGTCACCCGGCCCGAACTCTAGGCACGATTCGACGACCGAAAATGCGTGCAGGTCTCCTACCCTCTTGACAGAGGCCAGTGCAACCAGCAGCAAAGTCTTCATGGAAAGAAGCTTTAAGTCTACTGACTGCAGAGGGTCAAAGGTAACATCCTGAAGTGCTCGAAGCACCAGGGAAAGATCCCAAGAGGGTATGGAGGGGGGTCGAGAAGGATTTAATCGTCTCGCCCCCCTAAGAAACCTGACGACCAGGTCGTGCTTTCCAACTGTTTTGCCATCTATGTGGTCCTGATAAGCTGAAATAGCGGCAGCATGTACTTTGAGGGTGGAGGGAGACAGTCTACGCTCCAACCCCTGCTGCAAGAAGGAAAGCACAGACCCTATCGAACATCTTCGGGGGTCTTCTCGGCGAGAAGAACACCACTCGACGAACAGGTTCCACTTCAGGGCGTAAACACGTCTCGTGGACGGCGCCCGTGCTGAAGTGATGGTGTTAAGTACCTCAGGGGGTAAGTCACCTAAAACCTCCGCGTCCCGTCTGGGGACCAGACATGGAGTTTCCAGAGGTCTGGACGCGGGTGCCATAGGGTGCCCCGTCTCTGAGTCAGAAGATCCTTCCTCAGAGGAATGGGCCAGGGAGGGACTGTCACGAGGAGTATGAGTTCTGGGAACCAAGTCCGGGTGGGCCAATAGGGAGCCACCAGAAGGACCTGCTCCTCGTCCTCCCTGACTTTGCACAGTGTCTGCGCAAGTAGGCTCACTGGGGGAAACGCATATTTGCAAAGGCCCCGGGGCCAGCTGTGTGCCAGTGCGTCCGTGCCAAGTGTTCCCTCGGTCAGGGAGTAAAACAGCTGGCAGTGGGAGGTCTCTGAGGAGGCAAACAGTTCTACCTGAGCCTCCCCGAACTCCCTCCAGATCAGCTGAACCGCCTGGGTGTGGAGTCGCCATTCTCCCGGAAGCACAGCTCGTGATAGCTCGTCGGCCACACGGTTGAGCAAGCCGGGGACATACATGGCTCGAAGCGACCTCAGATGCTTCTGACTCCAGAGGAGGAGATGGCGGGCGAGTTGCAACATGCAACGGGAGCGTAGACCACCTTGTCGGTTGATGTACGCAACAGTCGCAGTGTTGTCCGTACGGACCAGCAAGTCCCTGCCCTGTAGCAGCCTTTTCAAGCGGCTCAGAGCGAGATGTACTGCTAGCAACTCGAGGCAATTGATGTGCCAATGCAGCTGGGGGTCCGTCCACACCCCTGACACTGCATGCCCATTGTACGTGACACCCCAGCCGGTGGCAGAGGCATCTGTGAATACCACAGCATGCCTGGACACCTGTTCCAAGGGGACTCCTGCCCGCAGGAACAAGGGGTCTGAACCACGGGCTGAAGGTCTGGCGGCACGCCGGTGTGATTGCCACCCGGTGAGTGCCGTGATGCCACGCCCATCTCGGGACTCGGCCGTGAAGCCAGTGCTGAAGCGGTCTCATATGAAGCAGGCCGAGTGGGGTTACCGCTGCTGCTGCTGCCATATGCCCCAGGAGCCTCTGAAAGAATTTCAGTGGGACCGCTGTCCTGCCTTTGAACGTGTTCAAGCAGTTCAGCACTGACTGAGCACGCTGCTCTGTGAGGCGCGCTGTCTGAGCGACCGAATCCAACTCCATACCGAGATAAGAGATCCTCTGCACAGGGGAGAGTTTGCTCTTTTCCCAGTTGACCTGAAGACCCAACTGGCTGAGGTGCCTGAGCACTAGGTCCCTGTGTTCGCATAGCTGATCTCGAGAGTGTGCTAGTATGAGCCAGTCGTCGAGATAGTTGAGGATGCGAACGCCCTGTTCTCTCATGGGAACAAGGGCCCCCTCCGTGACTTTCGTGAAGAGACTGCTCGCGCTGTCATGCTGTCACGCCCGCACCGGGAAGGAGAGGTTCAGAAAGGCTCGTAGAAGTTGGTTTCAACTGAAGCAGAGGAATCAAAGTGTTTGGCTCCGAAGCAAAAAGCTAGTGTGCAATCGCACCAGCTGCTTGTTAAATACCCGCGCTGCGAGGCTGCACAGCTGTTGCAAATGATTGCACGCCAATGTGTATTGGCTTGTTTTAGTTTCACGCAAAGTAGATTGGCCTCTCTAGCGAGATTCCTATTGGTCAGTCATGACCTACGTTGTAGTGACTGACCGATAGGGAACAACATGTACAGAGGATAATATTGCAAGGTTACATTAAAATGCATATTATAGGCACTTATAGTCCATTTAGAACTACGATAGAAATATATATATATATATTCCAATCTGACTTGGGCAAGCAGACACACATAAAAACATATCAAATATATCTCGGTAAAGTTTTTATATGAGGAAATTAATGAAAGGTTTGTGTGTGTGTGTGGGCGTCGTGGAAGGAGCTTTCTTTTGGCCGCCTGGCATTCCTTTCTCCGCAGAAAGGGGATGTTAGGGCGATAAGATCTTTTTGTAGCTCGTAGAGTCATGGGAAGATCCGTTGTCGTGTTGTCTGTTAACAGGGGTGCCATAAAAGTTGTCACCAGAACCATCTATTGCAGACTTGCTGGAGCCTAACGCATAATTTGCCTCCATGAGTTCAGAGGCTAAACGCTTTGGGATTTCAGAAAGAATGTGTTCATAAACAACGATGATTCAGATTACACGAATCATGATTCTTCCAGACGCATACGCTACAATGACATCAAGGCTAGATTATTGTAATGCTCTTATGGGTGGTTGCCCTGCACGTTTAATAAACAAATTACAGCTAGTCCAAAACGCAGCCGCTAGAGTTCTTACCAGAACCAGGAAGTATGACCAAATTAGCCCGGTTCTGTCAACACTGCATTGGCTCCTTATTAAACATTGTATACATTTTTAAATATTGCTGATTACTTACAAAGCACTAACTTGTTTAGGTCCGCAGTACTTGAGCGAGCTCTTAACGCATTATAGTCCTTCACGTCTATTGCGATCTCAAAATTCTGGCCAGTTGATAATACCTAGAATATCTAAATCGACTGCTGGCGGTAGATCCTTTTCCTATTTAGCACCAAAACTTTGGAACAATCTTCCTAACATTGTTAGGTCTGTCAGTTCAAATCTAGACTAAAAACACATCTCTTTGGCTTAGCATACACATAACACATTATAGATTTCTATAATTCGGTGTTAGGCTGCATAGTTTAGATCAGCCGGAACCGGGAAAACTTCCCATAAATCCTGATGTACTTTGTACATCATAAGAAGGATGGTGTCTACGCTAATATTAGTCTCTCTGTTTATCCCGAGGTTTACCGCAGTCCGCCGGATCCAGGCCGTATCCGGATCTGATGAAGGACCTGCGCCTGGACACGACGACAACGCAGTCCTGAAGTGTCAACTAGTCTCTCCCTTGTGAAGGCCTCCTTCCCTTTACCTCTGTACTGATAAAACATTGTCGGGATAATTCCGATTCACGTGGCTACGCACGCGGAAGCAATAAAAAATTCTCAGAGCCACCAGGCACTGTTTTATGCAATTGAGCGGCCAGATCGCATTAAAGAATTTTCTGTTAGAACGGTGTCGTGTTAGCGGCCCCTAAGTTAATAACTAATGATCGCTGCGACGGAAGTGAATCAATCAAAACTAACTTTAGCTGAACAATAACTTTATTCTAGATCACTGTAAAGCCTAAACAATCTCTGGTACTTTAATGTCCTATTATCACTGTAAAGCTGCTTTGAAACAGTCCATATTGTTAAAAGCGCTATATAAATGAAGGTGACTTGACTTGACTTAACTTGAAACAACGACAAGCATTTGCTGATACCTGGTTAAGCTTAGCACATCATGTGACAATGACACCGGATATAAGCCTAAAACACAGCCATGTTCCAAATAACGACTGGGCTAAATAACCTTAAAACAACCATGTTTCCAATAGCAACTAACAGCTTTTAGAGCAGTGGTTCTCAAACTCTTTTGGTTGCCCCAATGAGCATTAAAAAGGAACTTGCCTTAGCTTCATGAAGATTTTCAGAGATGAACGGAGAGTGAATCACATCGAGTCCTGTGTCAATAATGCAGCGATGCAGACTAAGGTCACTTCCAAATCAGGCAGCTTTATGATAATGCGACGAATCTCGTGTACAAGTTCACGAACTTGAATGAATCTGAGGTGAAATCCTTGTGGGGAACGATTTCCTCTTGCTAAATTCCAGATTGCGCGATTCCTTGTGAGATGATGTGGTTTGCCTGCTGAATTTCACTATTTAATTAGCTCCTGAGAAACGCGATAGCTGCTAATAATACTGGAGCTTACAGTGATAGGTGTCGTTTTCCTATTTGTAGATGTGGATCAGCTGAGGGTCAGCTGATGCGAGCTTGACTAACGTGACCTGCGAAAATGATTTCTGGGGGGCGACGCCAGAACAAAACATTGTGCAAAAATCTCGTCTTGTCAAATTCTCGTGAACCCAATCTCGTGTCTCGTCTCGTGAGATACGTGTCTCGTCACACCCCTAAAAAGTGGTTAGTGGTGTAGGCCTAGTTTGTGTGATAAGCAGTTTTACGCCGTATACCCATCAGGAAAGATCAAGGATTTCCGTCACTTAAAAAAGCGTGAGGATACGTAACAACATTGTTTTGTGACAGAACTTTCACACTTTCATTCATAAATTCACCTCGTCTGTGTTGCGAAGCAAACTTACTGTTATAATTTCTTCAAGTTATACAGAACTTTTATTTTGACGGATTGTCGTGAAGACCAGACCTTAGAGTGTGTGTGTGTATATATGTATGACGAATGAAAGACGAAAGTTTTATCAAATGAAGTGGTAAAATGGTCATGAAATTACCATATCTGAATACTTCAGAGTAGCTCTGTGATGAAGTTCAAGTGTTCATGTCCTCAAACAGTGAGACTGCAAATGCTGAAAACACAAGCGTCAAACGTGCTTCAGTTTGTGGAGAAGAAACTGCGGCGCTCATTTAAAGAGACGCAAAGAACATGCAGACTTCAGATGTCTATAGCAGTATTTCTGAGGTTTAATATTCACATTAGTCACACTAGTCCATATCGAGATTTGATTCATTGTACAAAACCTACTTTTGATTTTTTAAATCAAAAATGGGGTAAGTAAAGTAAGTAAAATGTACTACTTAAAGCAGTGTTTCCCAACCCTGGTCCTGGAGTCACACCAACGCTACACGTTTTCCAACTCTTCCTAATCAATCACACCTGAATCAGCTCATCAGCTCATTAGTAAAGACTCCAAGACCAGAAATATATGGGTCAAATAAGGGAGACATCCAAAATGTGCACTGTTGGTGTGCCTCCAGGAGCAGGGTTGGGAAACAGTAGCTGCGTTTACATGGTTCAATCGGAATGAAATCAATCCGATTGATGAATCCGAACACGGTGTTTACATGAACGATAAATAAAGTAATCGGGTTGATGTGCACGTTTATATGTCACAAGATTCAAATCGGAATTGATTTTTTGACATGCGCACACTGCACGAATATGCCGCTGTTCGCGCATAACTATTCTCCTCTATTGCATAACTATTCTCCTCTATTGGTTCTTTATTTTTTTTAAACAGCAGACTTAATATTTATCCATCTCTGGTCATGATTTGGAGACGATGAGCATGAACTGCTTTGCCGTGCTGCTTATATTGATCACGCAGTAAAACCCCGCGCCCAAAACTAGTCGTCTATGGATGATAATCTTAAACAAGCACTGGTGGGACGTTGTCCTGCTTCACTTCACAGACGCTGAGTGAAATGAGAATTTTTTAATAACGGAACACTCATTTTATATTCACTTTATTCAACAGGAAGAACAGCTCGTTCCGTGAGTCATACGTCATTACGCTATTTCAATGTCTTTGCACATGCGCAGTCCTTTTAGTTTCGGTTTTCAATCCGATCAAGTGTCTACATGTTCTCTCGATCGGATTACAAAAGGAGTAAACCACCCCTTTCAATCGGATCTAAATTTCAATCGGATCGAGCTCAATCGGATCGATTAAGGTGTTTACATGAAGGTTTTTTAGTCCGATTGAGCCGTCAATCCGATTATAAGTGTCCATGTAAACACAAAGTAATAATAATAATACAATTTATTAAAACATTAATTTAAAGGAATGTATAATTTTTATTTGATTACATTTTAAGATTAACAAAATTCTTAGTATTATAAATTGATTTGATTACCACTATTTTTATTTTACTTTATTTAATTTTCTTTTTGTCCTTCCAATGTTTTAATAATCTCTGTACTCCTGACAGTAAAATAAACCACAATAATGGTTCACTGTGGACAACCCTGATATACCATGAGGCCAACAGAATCGTAGAAAAAATACACTGATACAGATTTTATGTCATAACGCCCATTACCAGCACGGACAAAAGATCTACACTGTTGTTGTTCAATGCAAGTAATTTGATGATGATCAGCATCAATGGGGCCCCTTTAAGACTTTTTGAGCCAAGGAGGGACGTTACAACATGGTTGAGAAGCCATCGCACTGCCACACAAGCAGGGAGGCAATGCACACTAAACTACCAGGCAATTAACACTAAACAATAGAAAATAAGTCCAGTCTCCCCAGCAGTAAACTTCATTGGCTGTTAAAGTCTTGTGTTGCTTATAATAAATTGACATGTTGATAACAAATAAGCAGTCTTTCATAAGTCTCTAAATTACATGTAGATGCACTGTATGCATTAGTGAATGTGGTGGTGCTTATGGGGTGTCGTTTTGGGACGGGTAAGTATGAGGCTGGGAGGGAAAAATCACAGTATACTCACTACAAAAAACTAGACTACACCACTTAAATTAGCATAGAATATCCCACTGCTCAATTCACATTACATTATAGTGGCCACCGCAGCACCACCTCCATTGGAGTTTTGCTGTTTTTATCAAAATAAAAAACATTTTAAACGACTGCTCTGCTCCTCCAGCACGAGTTGCAGACATACAGTGCAACGGGAATCAAAGTTCACTGATGGCGTGACGATGGCACATGATTTGTTGCACAACAGAGCCTATAAACATCTGTTAAATGTCTTAACTTGTAGAACAATGCGCTGCGCTCCCTCTGTACACGGAGTAGCCAAGGTGCGATCACAGATCCAAAAGTGAAATTAAAACACGAGCATTAGGCTGCATTCAATAGCCTGTCTCTCAATAGCAGACCTATTTCTGCCACACACAGCCTCAATCAGAAGTTCTGCAGGCTCATATATGTACACTAAGGTCCGAAGAGACTCATGAAATCATACAGGAGAAAAGCCATTCAGTCTAGTTTGTGCCAAAACCTTTTACAGTGCTTGTTGTCTTTCAATGCATTTGATAATTCATACTCATAAAGTAGAACCAGAGGTGGACAAAGTACACAACTTCCTTACTTGAGTGAAAGTACAGATACTACTGGTCAAATATTACTCCGTTACAAGTAAAAGTTGTATAGACTGATTTTTACTTAAGTAAAAGTACAGAAATACTTGTTTTAAAATGTACTTAAGTATCAAAAGGAAAAGTCAATGCATTGTTTTATTATTGTTGCATTGTTGTATGTAATACTTACAGTACCTTATGCCTCTGAAGCAACCTAGTGAATACACCTACCAGTTAATAGTATCTGGAATCAAGAGCTTTTAGAATGTTATAAAACCTATAGAAATTAAACAACTCAATTGACAAAAAAAGACAGCCATCATCATTTTAAATTTTTTTTATTTAACACTCCTACCACCCCAACAAAAGTACACATCTATGAGTATGCATTCATGCACATTTGAATCAAGTGGTCTGTAAGAATCCAACCTGCTTTAAAACCATTGCTGTATAACTGCCCAACAGCAATACTGCTTTAACAAACAGGAAAACAGAAAGACCTATTTGTCATGGATGTGCGTACTGCGGCGTGGATCTGTATTCGTCCATTTTGCCACCAGTTGATTAGTGTTCAAAGAAAATTATGGGAAATCGCTGAACTTCATGACACGTGACCCTACAAGAGAAGAAGATGGGCTTCTTCATGATTTCATGAGTCGCTTCAGACCTTACTGTACATATATGAGCCTCCAGAACTTCTGATTGAGGCTGTGTGTGGCAGAAATAGGTCTGCTATTGAGAGACAGGCTATTGAATGCAGCCTAATGCTCGTGTTTTAATTTCACTTTTGGATCTGTGATCGCACCTTGGCTACTCCGTGTACAGAGGGAGCGCAGCGCATTGTTCTACAAGATAAGACATTTAAAAGATGTTTATAGGCTCTGTTGTGCAACAAATCATGTGCCATCGTCACGCCATCAGTGAACTTTGACTCCCGTTGCACTGTATGTCTGCAACTCGTGCTGGAGGAGCAGAGCAGTCGTTTAAAATGTTTTTTATTTTTATAAAAACAGCAAAACTCCAATGGAGGTGGTGCTGCGGTGGCCACTATAATGTAATGTGAATTGAGCAGTGGGATATTCTATGCTAATTTAAGTGGTGTAGTCTAGTTTTTTGTAGTGAGTATACTGTGATTTTTCCCTCCCAGCCTCATACTTACCCGTCCCAAAACGACACCCCATAAGCACCACCACATTCACTAATGCATACAGTGCATCTACATGTAATTTAGAGACTTATGAAAGACTGCTTATTTGTTATCAACATGTCAATTTATTATAAGCAACACAAGACTTTAACAGCCAATGACGTTTTACTGCTGGGGAGACTGAACTTATTTTCTATTCTCGGGGTGTTTCCCCGAGAAGTGGCTGAAGACGCTGCAACCCCCATGTTACCGCCTCGCTCTTGGAAACAGAGGAGGAAGGCTTCCTGTGTCCCACAAGGCCCGGAGGCCGTTCCAAATCCTGCTGTTGGCCCAGAGGCCATCCCCAGGTTCCTTGCCCTGCCGCAGGCTCCCTTGCTGCCTGTCAAGTTGGCTCAGCCCAAATGTCTTGCCCTGCCGGCGCCGTCCAAGCTCCTTGTCCTGCTGACTCCATCCCTTCTGCTTGTCATGCTCGCTCTGCCTAAGCTCCAAGCAGTGGCGGTTCTAGACCATTTCAACTGGGGGGGGGGGCAAGCTGGGGCCAGTTGTACTGTTAGAGGGGCCAGTTACATTTAGACCTTATTGTTGTCATATCATTTTCTGCACTGCACTGCAGGCATTAACAGGCAAAATACCATGTTTATAATCATTCAACAATGTATTTGCATTTCCATTATATTTTTACATTTGCATTACATATTCAGTATTAGTCACAGTAACTGTAATTGACATGATGTCCTTCTTTCTCTTCATTTTGGTGAGAACTATAGAGCAAAAGCAATGGGGACCAAGAAGCTTATTAATTCATTTACTGAAAATAACTGACTTGCTAGGTAACTATGTCTAACCGTTTACAGGGTTCCTCCACACTTTTTAAAGTCAAATTTAAGGCTTTTTAAGACCTGAAGAAATCAAAATTCATACCGTACATTAGGGGTGTGCAATATTGACAAAAATATATCTCAATATTTTCAATGTTTTGTTGATAATTAGATGATATTTTACTGATTGTGTTTTTGTGCTGGTGCCATGGCTGGTTTAGGCCTGTTGTTGACAGCAGACTCACAAAGATATTCATATTTTTTTTAATATTCTATGCAGTGGTCAGTTAACAGCAGGGACCGAAATTAATTTTTTAATTAATTTTTAATTAATTTAATTTGCCACATTAAATTGATTTCCAGGGGCATTTTCACCTATATACGGACATTCTTTCTAAACTTATTTAGAGTTATGAATCACCTTTTATGTCAAATACTAACATTCAAATTATTCAGTAATTATACTTATTTATACAATAATACTTATTTATACAATAATTATACAGTACCACTGTTACCAGTCAAATTAATTCATTCAATCAAAATCCATCTTTGCAGTGCAGTCTAGAGGTGACACAGAAGCGGCATCAATATATTTAAACTCCATTTACAATTGCATAAATAAAGCTATGAGATTTTTTTTTTAAAATCAATATTTAAATATGAAATGATTTCTAATTTTAACGTTTTAATTAAAGGGTACTTTAAATATGAAACTAAAACCGCCATAGGCGGCGGCAAGTTACGGTCTTAATAAGCGAGTTGAGGGAGTCATTCATTCAACCGATTTGTTCAAACGGCTGATTCATTCGGGAAAGGAGCAAGTGATTCCTTAAAAACGCGGATTTCAGACAATAAATCGTCGCTGTCTGTTGCATTGAGACTCTGCTACGGTTTCATTTTGAAATTCTAGTCGGCGAAATAAAGGGAAAACAAACAATATTGACAATATTGTGTCTAAAAAGTAACTCCCAATGTTAACTTATTGTTAATTTAACTGTTGTATAACATCAATATCACAGTTGCAATTGTGCACGGGAAAACGGAACTCTTGCTGATTTGATATTCTAATATAAGAACATAATATGATATAAATATAAGACAAACTAATTTGGGAACATAGCCTACCTATGAACCTCACACAGCAGTGAAAGGACGATAGACAAATGCGATGTCAGCTCACAGTGCCTCGTATACAGTTAAAACATTGATTACAATATCATAATAGACAATACACATCGCACACCCGATACGCACATAAAGAATGAACTTGCAACTGAACTGACATTTACCAGCTTTCTTCTTCTCTCCTCTCGCGTGCAGGTGACAGACGTTATTCTGCCGCGATTTCCGCGAATGTGATGCGAATTGTCACGTGAACAAGCAAATCCACAAAGATAGAATAAAAAATAATAATACGCATACAACGATAACAACGATAGCAAAAAACAGTTTTGTAAAAATTATTTCACACTCCACATTTAGGGGGGCCACAAGGGGGGCCGAGCTTGTTGTCACAGGGGCACGGGCCCCCCTGGCCCCCCCTCTAGAACCGCCACTGGCTCCCAGCGCTGCCCTGGCACACAGCCAGGAGTTCAGTTCCTTCAGAACCCACCTAATTCATCCCTCCGGCTCTGCCCTGGCCCTCAGCTGGGACTCCAGACACAACGGAGTCTCACTGGTCTGTCCCTCCGGTTCCTCCCCTGGACTCTTGTCATGTGTGTTTCCTTGTGCCATGTGCTCTCCTGTCGATTGTCTTACCCCGCCCATCTTGTTACCTGATTATTGATTAATTTGCCCCACCTGTCCTACCTCATATTACCTGCCTTGTTTGCTCCCTATTTTATTGTTCAAGAGTGGCTTGACACAAGGAATGCGACAGCTGAAACCCATGTCTTGCATACGTCTGTGCGTGGTGGTTCTTTAAGCACTGACTCTAGCTGCAGTCCACTCTTTGTGAATCTCCCCCACATTTTTGAATGGGTTTTGTTTCACAATCCTCTCCAGTGTGCTGTTATCCCTATTGCTTGTACACTTTTTTCTACCACATCTTTTCCTTCCCTTCACCTCTCTATTAATGTGCTTGGACACAGAGCTCTGTCAACAGCCAGCCTCTTTAGCAATGACCTTTTGTGTCTTGCCCTCCTTGTGCAAGATGTCAATGGTCGTCTTTTGGACAGCTGTCAAGTTAGCAGTCTTCTCCATGATTGTGTAGCCTACAGAACTAGACTGAGAGACCATTTAAAGGCCTCTGCAGGTGTTTTGAGTTAATTAGCTGATTAGAGTGTGGCACCAGGTGTCTTCAATATTGAACCTTTTCACAATATTCTAATTTTCTGAGATACTGATTTTGGGGTTTTCATTAGTTGTCAGTCATAATCATCAAAATTAAAAGGAATGAACACTTGAAATACATCAGTCTGTGTGTAAGGAATGAATATAATATCCAAATTTCACTTTTTGAATGGAATTACTGAAATAAATCAACTTTTTGATGATATTCTAATTATATGTCCAGCACCTGTATATTCAATCAGTATCCCGCAGTCTGTGCCCAAGCCTTTTACAGTCTATGGTCCAAACCAGAACAAATTTTTTGAATGGTTTTGTGTCAATCTCACGTGTTTGAACGAATCTCACGTCTCAGTGCACAAATTATCCGCAATGCTTCTTGCAGCTTCGGCATGTGCAAAAATGTTCGTAAATCCAAAATGAAAGATAATATCCTTGATCGACAATTCCAAAGGTCCGATCCGAGCAGGCCCGAGCATAACTTGTTATGATTGATTATGAATATTTGGGTCAGTTAATTGGATTAACTTGATGTAGCTAAATTAATATTACTATAATTAATAGTATGATAATTAATAATATGAATTATTAATCGGTTCTCCAACGAACTCTTTTGATTATTCATTTATCGTAAGAAAAGGGTATATTTTATGGCCACAGAAACATAAATATTTTTCTTATTTTTTTCTTATTCTTATTTTTTTATAATTATATAAACCTAAACTAGGGCTTGCATAGACTAGTCGAGAGATCGACTACTTCAACCACTAGTCAGTGCTGTCGGAAACAATCGACTACTCGAGCGTGCATTAACCATAAATTAATTTAAAATTGCGAACGTCACCAACAGACACCACACATCAGATGTGTGGAAGTATTTAATCAAGAATGACAAAAATTTTGTCATTTGCCAACTCTGTAAGACTACTTTAAAATACAACAGCAGTATAAAAGCTATGCACAACCACCTACGACTGAAACATCCAACAACGAAGGCAAATGTTAGTGAGACGCACACCACGAAGCAAATAAGCATTGGTGAATTCTGTAAACACCCGATTACAGAGAGGAGAAGACAGGTAATAACAGCTTTACTTTTTATAGTGAAGGATATAAGACCACTCTCTGCGGATTCAGGGGAATTATCAACTTCTTTAAACCCAGTTACACCGTTACATCTACACGCTTATCAATCTGACAGAAAACACTCTGCGGCCCAGCGCGGGTGATCTCACAGCCACTGAGGCATTCAAAGAGACAGTTCGGAAACAGCTGGTAATGCGGTTTAAACTGGACTCTGAAACCATAGCCAAATCTCTACCTATTAGCGCGTGCATGTTGGATCCACGGTTTAAGCGTTTGCTGTTTCTACCAGAGAAAGCCTGAGAGGATGCCAAAGCTCATCTCGCCGAATTATTGCACGACAGCAAGATAAATCATTGAGAAACTTCAGGTGAACTAATAATCCATAGTAAAAAAAAAAAAAATTGATGCATATTTCACTGTCACAACAGGTGAATAGGAGGTTGCCAAAATAAATACAAAGACATTTCAGATAGATGTTTGAGGTCTCTTATCCCCATTGTTGTCCACAATAGGGGTGTAACAATACATCGATATGGATCGATGCATCGATCAAACGTCTAACGATACGATGCCACACATAAAATATCGATACCTTTATTTTGACACTCATTTGGTCACGGGGGATTGGAAATCGTCTGGCTCGATTGCTCCTGTCTGCCTTGCTGCTGCTGAGTTGGTTTGCGTCTGTAAGCCTCGTATATCTTTCTGTTTTGAAAGACTAACTAACAAATTTACAAAATAAATTTACTAACATTTCCTGTTATTTATACTGCTAAATATAACTTACTCAACATCACATATTAACCTTACATCGCTAGCTTCAGTCTAAATCGTTGCTAGCACAAGACGCTAGTAATTCGCTAGCCTGTTAGCGTGCCATCAGTGCGCTCATTTATTTATTTATTTTGCTCATAAATAAAAATTTGAATCTTGGGAGCATAGACTTAAGTTTGGTATCACTTTAAAGAAGACCCTTGGCAGATTATTGCTGAAGTAAAAACAAATTAAATAAGTAAATCCAAAAAAAAGTTTTATAGGGTTAAGTTTATGAAAATGATTTCTGAATCATTTTCATAAACTTTAAAATATATTATTTTATATAAAATATATATTTTATGAAACAAGTTGAACTCTAAAATGGCTAGAAAATCAAAGCCATAAATCTTTATAAGTTGTGTTCCAAATTGGAGGTTGATATCTCAAAAAATGAGCTTTCGGTAAGAGTTTGTTTGGGCACTGTAACAGAGTTTCCCTATTGGGTGCAGCAAAACTCCACTGGTGCACACAGTAATTGGATTTGTTATTTGCAGTTGAGTTTTTCTCTCTCAATATTACAAACACACACACATTTTTTTATAACACACATACTAACCACACTCTGACATCCATACCAACACACCCACAAAAATACCGTCGCATAATTTATCCAATTGGCTCTATAATATGCCGAAGCAGAAAACTGGAATAAAGCGAGTATTTGCTTTATAGGCCTCTGAAAAAATGGCACCATCTGATACAATTTTTTAAAAATTTAAATTTTGAAGCCTTGCCAACAGAATGAAAGCCTCTTAACAAAGATTGCATCATTTTATAGTTAAATGGCCCTGAAGTTTTAAGTTGAAGTGTTAATGGGTTTCAATGGGGCCATTTCTGTTGCTAAGGCGCTGAGTGGGAGTATTTTGTGTACCTAGTGCAAAATAGATTTTTTTAAAGAAAATGGCGGTGAAATAGTAAAATTCCAATAAAAATACACCCCTGTGCCAAATTTTATGCAGTTAGCATTAACACAGGCAAAGTGATAAAAAAAACAGAAAAAGCCAAAAATGTCCATAAGGATGCACAAGGGTTAATGTCACTTGCACTTCATGTAACATGTATATTATAGCCTTCTGTCAGCACAGGATTTACATGTGACAAATGCAGGGAGATAGTCAGGCTGACGGAGAAGATTACAGAACTAGATACACGCCTCCAAACTTTAATTGAGGTTAATTGTAAGAGTGCAAGGGCTTTAGATACTACTTTGGATGCGATTAGCTTAGAGAACACTGAACATGGTTTGGTTCCGGCTGAAGTAGAGCCCGTTCAGCAGGGCAACTGGGTGAATTAAAAATTAACGTTAAAGAGGTGTGTGAACTCGCAAGTATGATGTCAGGCACTGTAATTTGCTCTGGCCCCCTTCCTGTTCGAAGGAGTGATGAGATAGTTAGTTGACTGTCATCACTCAATGGCTGGTTGTCTAAGTGGTGTCCGCAAAATAATATAGAATTCATAGACAATTGGAAAAGTTTTTGGGGCAGACCTGACCTGTTGAAAAGAGATGGTATTCATCCCTCCTGGGATGGTGCTGCTCTTCTCTCTAGTAATATGCACAGTCTTAGAGCTCAAACATGACAATCTGGGGCTCAGGTCAGGAAGCAGACAAACTGGCTAAACCGACCGTCTGCTAGCGGCCTCGCGTCACCAAGGTCAGATAAATCCCATCACATAGAGGCTCTTTCATCTAGATATCATCATATAGAGACTATGTCTGTTCCCCGAATTAGGAAATGGGTAAAAATGTAATTGATGTTCAACAAATAAAAAACAGAAATAATACAAATGAACAAATGATAAAGCTTGGGTTTCTGAATATTCAATCCCTTACTTCAAAAGCACTTATTGTTAATGATGTGATTACAGACTATAACCTAGATGTGCTGTGTTTGACAGAAACCTGGCTAAAACCAAACAATTACATTACTTTAAATTAGTGCTTCCCGCAAGATTACAGTTATAAATACGAACCTGTATATATATGAACCTGTAGAAATATGAACCAGAAGAAGCAGTAGAACAACAGGAGAGAACATCAGTCTGTGATTGTTTACTTTTCTCATTAGATTTTAGCGCGGCTCTTCGTTACTGTGTTTACCCTGGTAAAACACGCGCCGACCTGGCGTTTGTTTGTTTGTCACACACATCAGGGAAGGGACGGGGGTGGGGCAAGGCGATTACATGTTGCACTGCGCCCCCAGTGTAACCCAGGAAAGCATGGCTGTCAAGTCTGATTCAGCATGAGCATGCACACCATTATAGTGGGAGCTCAGCATCATCTTCATTTCCAGAGCGTAACAACCCTCTCTCTGATGCAGCGATCGACGTCTAATCCTCCGCTGGAGCCACGAATGAAATGCTAGGTCCATCATGAGAATGACCAGCATGCCATCCAGAAGCTGCCAGGCATGCGAGACAGTGAATGTGGCCGTAAACTGATCTCTTGACCTTAATGAAAAAGGCAAGACGAACAATGTGCTGACATGGTCATGTTCTCATAAGAGAATATAACCACCCACTAACAGAGTCTCAACATGTTTGCGATGCGATAGAGGAGTGAGGGGCCCAAACGGATTGGTTAACGGGCGGGGAAGCCCTCACTATAATCCTCCGGTCAACCTGGCTATACGCAGAAGTAGCCCTGGTGCACCGAAGAAGAACTAGATCGGGGCATAGGCGAGCGGACTCCTCCTCGTTTTGAAGCACTTGAGTCTCGACCGCGCATCTAGAGCAGCGAACGACGTGTCAGCTGGCAGCTCGACGGCACGCTGATCACTTAAACCTTAATAAGAAAGGCAAGATGAACAACGTGCCGACGTGGTCATGCTCTCAGAGAGAACATAACCACCCACGAGCACAGTTTCAGCACACTTAAGCCCAGGCATGTGAAACAGTGATCGTGGCCGTCACATGAGGATAGGAAACGACCACATCCAGAAACACAAATTTTGAATGACGTCTTGAAAAAGACACAGTGTCAATCCGTGTATGCTCTTTCAGGAAAAATTGCTCTCTCTGGTGCTGAAGCACCCAGGGAAGACCACGGCTACACAAACAGGGCGATATTACCAGCCTGATGTGATCACTAACATTCTCATTGAAGGCGCAACATTCTGAGCTGTGTAAACAGCTGTTTTGCAGGCTCTCTGTTTGATCGCGGCCAGCGCTATCTGCGCTGTAACACCAACACCAGCTTTGAAGAGGCGTTCTCCTGAAGAGCAGACTCGTTTTCTTCTTTTGAAGTTGAACACTGTCAGAAGATTGTAGAGCAGGAACAGTAGAACCACTCGGCTCCGAAGCGAAAGACAATATGCTCATGCTGCAAGCAGAGCAGCTGATGCAATTATCAAATGCCAATGAGCATTGGCTCGTTTTAATACTCTCGAAGTAGATTGGTCTCTCAAGGCGATCCCAATTAGGTCGTCACACTGAACGTGAGCGACTGAAAGGGAACTAGACTACACCACTTAAATTAGCAAAGAATATTCCACTGCTACATTCACATTACATTATAGTGGCCACCACGGCACCGCCTCCATTGTAGTTTTGCTGTTTTTATAAAAATAAAAACCATTTTAAACGACTGCTTTGGGACCTGTTTCAATAAGGAGGTTCAACCAACACTGAGTTAAAACTTGAACTCTGAGTTGATTTACCCTGAGATGGGAAACTCTGAGTTTTATGTTTCAGAACAGCTGAATTGAGTTAGTTTAATCTACTCTGAGTAGGTTGACTCTGAGTTAAGCGCGTGCACTATGACTATGAAAAGCTATTGTAACCCAGGTTACTAGTGGGTAATGACAGAATGAGCTTCAAATTAAATAACTGATTAAAAGTATGAAAGATGCTGACAGAGCAAATTTAAGACCGTAAACGAATTAATGATATAAAAATAGAGAAATATAAAATATTGCAATAGCATTATCTTCCCTTGCAAAGCGTCCAATGAGGTCGCACTTTGAGTGACGTCATATAAACGTCCGCTATCGCGGCACTTTTAGAGAAGCAGGGCATTCTAGATCTTTCTTTTCTCCGTGAACCTCTGACGCGAATGGATGCTTGTTGCTGCTCCAGGAGAACTGATGGTTCAGAGAGAAGCAGTGTATGTTGAGAGTGACATTTTGGAACGTGTGTAATCTAGAACTTCCCTGGTTCTTCTGATGTACATGTAAACGAGTTCCTTGGCCAGGTTTTTTTTCTTCTGTTTTGTTTTCATGTGAGTTCTGTGATGGTCAGCTGATGAATGTGATCCACTCTGAATGTGAATTGAGTGAAGTGTGAATCATTCCTGGATTGTGGATTGACTCAGCTCTGCCTGTATGCCTAACGGTGGGGTTGGACTGGCGAGCCGCCCGTTTAACGAATCCTTGATTCCCTGTTGGAAGAAAAGAAACTGAACTTGCTCATCTTTGAACACTAGGATAGAATCGCTCATCAATTTAATTTGTCCCATCCGGGATAGAATTGGACAACTGAATTAAGCATCTCATGGACTTTTGGGACTGAGTTTATGAACTGATCTGTTCATTGAGAAAACATCTGACTTTTGGACAATTTGGGGTATTTTATTTATTTTTGGGGTATAATTTTGTTTTCTTTTATTTTTATTTAAGTCTGTGTTGAGCTTGTATGGGTCAATGTTCAATTAGCTGATAAAACTAAAATAACAAATCTAATAACAAGGTATTAAAAGAAAGAAAGAGGTCAATTAGATGGATCAATATTAAAACAGATTTCACTAATATTCTTATTAGTGACTCATCAAATTCAATCTAAAACGAAATATCAACTTACCTTAACAAGGAGAAACAGCCATAAAACCTTGGAGGAAGAAAGGGGTAAAGGTCAACAACATTTGAATATAAAACTTTTCTGTATTCATTTCTTTTCGTTTTATTGTTTCAATATAAATTTAAACTTGTTCTCAACTCATCTTGTGTTGTCTGAGTGTTCACTGCTGCTGCAACATCTCTCTCCCCATGACGAACCTAAATCTTTTGAGCCACTGGTCCGTCAAGTTTGACGCAAAGTTGTTATCACGTGTCACGGGTTACACTATGAGCTCCGAAATTATGATTCACCATGGCAACAGCACCCAATAAAAAGATGTCCGCATACTTCCGAGTCAATACACAAGTATAATTCTCAATCACTGTTATATTATCAGGTGAAAACTGACAGAAAGGTAAGTTATTGAACTAATACTCTTTTTTTATGGTATCCCACAGGCCAAAAAAAAAAGAAAAAGAATGTGACCGCAATTAAAAATGAACAATAAAACCATAATTCAATCAGTTAAATCTTTAAGCATAAAAGGTTCATGGGTGTAGGCTACATGACTTTACCGACATTTGACATATTAAATAAATATAATTCAGTGTCTATTTCAATGTGTCGCACATGTTTCTATGTTGTATAATGCTCTTTCCACATAATTAAATGTTCTCTAATCCAACCCGTTACATTTTGTAATTAGGCTAATGAAATTAACAATGGAATTCCTAAAGGAAATTCTAATTGTTAGGTTACTTCCAGAGGTCGTAGCAAGATGTTATCAAGTGAACATCATTTATCAGATTATCCTCATTTAAACCGATTTCTCCACCACTGTCCTGCAATCCTGTGAAACCTCTCTTTGATGGATCTCACGGGATTGTGTCAAGGAAATAACACAAAAACTCCCAGAAAGAGCATGGCACACTTTCCTTCCCGCTCTGATACAGTGGCCTTATTAATGTGCTCTGCATCTCCGATGTTATATAGAAAAATGCACAATAAATGAACTGGACTGCAAAAATGCTTTTCTTACTTAGCCTTTTTGTCTTGTTGTTACCAGTCAAAATATCTAAAAATTCTTAAATCAAGATGCATTTACTACATAAGAAAAACTCTGGGTTTACCGAAGAAAACCTGCTCCCGACCAGGTTAGGTTCACAGAGTAAGTTACCATGGTAACTGACTCTGAGTATAACTTACCTCTCTTTCAGAAACGGGCTTGACTTACTCTTTCTTGGGTTTGACATACCTCCCATTCTAAAACAGAAAACCCAGAGTTTCCCTCATTTCAGGGTTAACATACTCCGAGTTTTCACTTAACCTCCTTTCTGAAACAGGCCCCTGCTCCTCCAGCACGAGTTGCAGACACACAGTGCAACGGGAATCAAAGTTCCCTGATGGCGTGACGATGGCGCATGATTTGTTGCACAACAGAGCCTATAAACATCTGTTAAATGTCTTATCTTGTAGAACAATGTCCAAATGTCCGATCAACGACTTTTAAAGGTACCTCGTTGTAATTTAAAATCAAAAGGAGATAGTGCTTTTTCCGTGGTAGGTCCCAAACTTTGGAATAGTCTCCCATTCCATGTGAGGTCAGCTCCATCGATTACAACTTTTAAGTCTTATTTAAAAACGTATTTATTTTCTTTAGCTTTTGAATAAAGTATGTCTGTTTTGTTGTATGACTTTCATGTTATTATTCTGTAAAGCACTTTGGGGCAACGTCTGTTGTTAAAAAATGTGCTATATAAATAAAGTTGCTTGCTTGCTTGCTTGCAAACAAATCCAAAAGTGAAATTAAAACACGAGCATTAGGCTGCATTCAATAGCCTGTCTCTCAATAGCAGACCTATTTCTGGACTGTGTAGTTGTGGCTCTGGTCTCGGTTTTCACTTTGAATTCTGAGAGAGTACTTTGTCTTATTTAATGCAAACAATAAGTGCAAGTGCAACCTTAACCAAAGAAAAAACTATTATTTTTAGGAGTTGAATTAGGAGGTCACAAACAGCCTCAATTAGAAGTTCTGGAAACTCATAATTCATGTCCACTAAAGTCTGAAGAGACTCATAAAATCATACAAGAGAAAAGCCATTCAGTCTAGTTTGTGCCAAAACTTTTTACAGTCCTTGTTGTCTTTCCATGCATTTGATAATTAGGCTAATACTCAAAGTATAACTGAAATGACGTGCATTACAAGATTATTAGGTAAAACATTTCAAAATGCACCTGCAGACTATTTATTTTTTCAGTCACGAATTTTGTCAATGAGGATTTCTATTAAATTATCATGCAAAAATCCCGGTCTCGTCTCGTTTTCGTGAACCCAATCTCGTGTCTCGTCTCGTGAGATAAGCGTCTCGTTACACCCCTAATATACAATTCAACTTAAAAAGTGAAATTTATATATTATATAGACTCATTACATGCAAAGTGAGATATTTAAAGCCTTTATTTGTTATAATTTGGATGATTATGGCTTATTCTAAAATTCTAATTTTGAATTTGGGGTTTTCATAAGCTGTAAGCCATAATCACCAAAATTATAACAAATAAAGGCTTGAAATATCTCACTTTGCATGTAATGAGTCTATATAATATATTAGTTTCACTTTTTAAATGTAACATTTCATGTTACATTTTGGGTTTGATTTTGAGATTGGTGGGGACATCCCTGGAAGCTCAGGATTCAGCAAACAAATAGGATCTGTATTAAGGGGTTTAGTCTATATTGACCTAACAATATGTTAATTAATTATGTAATGTTACATGTAATAATGAAAAGGAGGCAGTTAAACACACTGAAAAAAAAATAACTTGTAGGATTTACTTGATAAAATCCTCATAACAATTCGCACAAACACATTTTAATTACATTTTACTGCAACTGCTCTGTACAACATACCTGTTATTATCAAGAAAAAATACTTACTATTGAACTTAACATTCATTTGACATTTAATTGGCACTTAACATTTAATTTATGTAATCAAGTTAATATTATTTCATTGTATTCAATTTATTTCATTTCACATATAGAATTAAGTAACATTTAACTAAGTTAAGTTAATTTAACAAAATTAACTTTTTACTCAAACAATATAACACTGAATTAAGCCACACTTTTAAAGTGTATGCTTTACTCAGAAACATCAGTTACACTTTATTTTAAGTTGTCATTGTTACAGTGTAATTATATATGTAAGTACTGAGTAATATTAAGCAACTACAGTGATGTGAATAAGTTAGGACACCCATGCTAAAGTTGCCTAAAAAGAGGAATAAAAAATCATCTTTTGGAAATTGATCATAATGAATTAATTAAAAAAATGAGGAAAAATCCAAACTTTAAGGACACCAATTTTCTTTGTGAATGAATAATGTATCATAAATAAATAAATGTTCTTCCTTAGAATACAGGGTGCATAAGTCAGGACACCCCTATGTTAAATTCCCATAGAGACAGCAGATTTTTATTTTTAAAGGCCAGTTATTTCATGGATCCAGGATAATATGCATCCTGATAAAGTTCCCTTGGCCTTTGGGATTAAAATATCCCACATCATCACATTCCCTTCATCATACCTAGAGATTGGCATGGGGAACTTTCCATAAGATCATCTCTCAATGCAAATCAAACCAGCTAATAGGCTAACTGAAATAACACCATGCCAATCTCTAGGTATGGTGAAGGGTGTGTGATGATGTGGGATATTTTAATCCCAAAGGCCAAGGGAACTTTATCAGGATGCATATTATCCTGGATCCATGAAATAACTGGCCTTTAAAAATAAAAATCTGCCTGACTCTATGGGAGTTTAACATAGGGGTGTCCTGACTTATGCACCCTGTATTTTAAGGAAGAACATTTATTTATTTATGATACATTATTCGTACAAAAAGAAAATTGGTGTCCTTAAAGGTTGGATTTTTCCTCATTTTTCTAATTAAGGCATTAAGATCAATTTCCAAAAGATGATTTTTTATTCCTCTTTTTAGGCAACTTTAGCATGGGTGTCCTAACTTATTCACATCACTGTACATGTACTTACTATAGGGTTAGGGTAGGATAGGATTTGGTTGAGGTTTAGTTGCATGTAATTATTTATAATTTACTGTTATTTCTATGGTAAGTACATGTAACATAATAGTAACAAGGACACTGTAAAACAATGTTACTGAAACATCTAAGTAAACAATACAATAGATATTGTTTAGATTCCATTCTGAATCTACAACATGGCACCTTAATACAGAGCCCTAAATACTGTTTGAGTATGAATGTGTAATTTTGAGTAGAACATTTATTCCAGATGTTACAAAATGGCAAGTTACTAAACCCAGGGTTCGTACAAGGTGCTTAAAGTGCTTGAAGTACTTGAATTTGACTTTTTGAAATTTAAGCCCTTGAAAACAGACATATTTTTGAAGAGGTACTTGAAAAGCTCATGAAAAGCTCATGCCGAGCTCATGTAGGCCTATAAATGCTCCGATACCAACAACCGATAGGCCTACCAGGCCGCGTGTGTATAGTAACACACAGCTGTGGTGCGCGAGCTGATCAGAGGAAACTTGAGCGCGCAGCGGCACAGACACGCGAGCTGGTCGAGCACATCCCTTTAAACAGACATCAGTGGAAGGTTTGTAGTTAGGTCGGATGTCAATGGCAAAGAAAATAAAACGAGGCATGTAGCTTATTAACGTTAACTGACAAGAGAGCGCAGTTCTGTTGAATGCTCTTTATTGCTGACCGTTCACTCAGCACGTATTATTTGGACGAAAACTAAATCGTTTATGTAAGTAAAGTAAAGCATGAACTGTTACCTGATTTATGTATAACGAGTGGTTCTCTACATTATAACTGGACGTTTGCAGTCAAGAAGTTCCATGAACGCAAACATCAGCGCGCGCGTGAATACTGAATTAAATTGTCTTTCACGTCTTGCGCTTGTACGGACGAATTCACACAAAATTATGTAAAAACGCCCACCTTTGGGAGTATCCTAGCAAACAAAGTCAGTTATATCTCAAGTGAACGTAGCCATGTTCAAATGGGGTCCGTGCGTGCGGTCTTAAAGGGGCAGCAGTTTAACAAACCCACTACTGTTTTAATGTTAATCAAACAATGGACAAATAAATTACTCACTGCTCTTGACTAAATAGGCTACCCTTTTCAACTTTACAAAAAGATCCATCTATATTTAATTTATCCAGTAATGAGTATGACATTTTTTCACATTTTATTACTTTATTCAAATTTCTTTACCTGTTAGATCTACCCGAAAAACTCTAAAAACACAGTTTATTTCATTTGTAGCCTTTCTTTGTTCTATTGTATTTATTTGTAAGTTGATTATTAATTCTAATTTTGTTGCTGACTGCTTACCTTTAATAATGTTTTAAATTCACATTAATTAGGCCTGCAGTTTTTGTTGTAGTATCAAAATTGGGTTAAATAATTGATATTTCACTGGTGTCTAAACATTTGTACCACTGACCCAATCCTCAGCACTGACCCTTCTGGAGCTGCTCTAGTCTAAATATGTGCTGTGCCATTCAATGAAAGATAAAATATGATAGAGCATTAGAATGTACAGTAACAGAAGCTCATACAGTACAATGCATTTTAGCAGGCTTAATTAAGCATGAAAATAATTGAAAGAAATATATATTTGATGAACATATTAAGCCAACTAATATGATTTATATTATCTTGGTTTATCTACTAATACATTTAAAAATTACAAATGGAGTGAAAATTCAGGGATCGGTTACGGTATCAGTATCTCGTTCTGCAAAAAGTGGTATCGGTGCATCCCAAATTAAAAATATTGTTTTGTTTGTTGAAAAAATAAAATTGTTTCACGCTAAATCAACGCTGCAGCCCATCTGAGATATCCTTTTCAATATCAATATCCTTTCAATGGTTAAGGGGATTTCCCATGCCTGACAGCGCTGGTCAATGGATTGACCTCTATGAAGTGAAACATCAGATACCATATGTTTAATTTGAGTTAAAAAAAATGAAATAAATAAAAATAATAATAAAGATATTGTTTGATAAGTGCCGACTGAAGTCCTTGAAATCCAAAAAAGTAGTGCTTGAAAAGTCCTTGAAAGTCCTGGAATTTCATTTGACAGAGTCTGTACGAACCCTGTAAACCTAACAACAAAAGCAATGATAAAATGGTGTAAATACTGGAAAACTGTGAAAAATCAACCATATTAATTATTCATGCCCCAGTGCATGATGGGAACACCAGTATCAGAAAAGTTGAGTTACTTAATTTTATAATGTTGATATTTAGCCTTTAATTACAAGCTTGAATTGAGTAGTAATATAGAATTTACTTAGTTTTTTAAATTATTGCCTGAACTGCCTTTTTCATGTACAAATTAGCCTTCGTTTTTCTGTAGCATTTACTTCACAACAAAATCATTTTCATCAGTGCAGAGACTTAACTTTACTCCATTCATAGTGTAATGCAATTGTCAATGTCAATTTTCAACAGACCAAGCCCCACCCCTACATAATAACCCTCACAAAAACTTTTTTAAATAGAAACAAGATTTGGCAGATTTATAAGCCTTTTTAACCAGTGAGCACACAAAATAGCCGGTTGTCACCTATTATCTTAAGTCCTGTTAGAATTTTTTTTTTTAACAAATAAGATTATGTAATAGAAAAGCTCCTGCAGCAGGTGGATTAGAGCAACAAGTAGCATCAAGCTACATGATACAATTTAAAAGATTAATATTACACTTTTACTTGAACCTCACTTTAAACCACAATCAAGTATTTGTATCATATTCTGGTCGCGGTTTAAAATGGTTTTAAGTAAAAAAAAAGATATTGAAATATGTTATATTTAGCATTTTATATGCAGCTAATGGCTACAACTTGCTTAGCAATAATGACAACATTCTTTATTCATATGAAAATACCCAAAATCGCACGAAAATCACACACAAACCACATACTCGAAATAGAGCATTTATTAGCTTCTTGTTTCAGGTGAAGAGATATGTCTTTAGCTTTGTTATCACGGAGGTCAGAATGAGGAAGTACACAGGACGTGTCATGCAGAAAAGGCAGGATTATTAGGCTTGTTTGAGATGCGCCTTACCTGCCTCGCCTGAAATGTATGCGAGAGTATGCAGCTGCAGTGAGGGGAGGAGTTAAAAAAACACAGGCAAGCCGGACAGTTTTCTCTTCTCGCAGTGGATCTGACACATGTGAGATCAAAGATGCAAATCATCTCTGGTTACTCCCGTAACCGTAGTTCCCTCAGAGGAGGGACATTATGTATGGGGAAATCATTTTCCTCGAAATGCTGAAGCCTGATTTGAATAACTATTTTGCTTGCAAATAGCCAATGGCGCCCACGCCCTCGCCTGATTGGCCGACAGCCTCCAATATAGGTGACGTCGGGGGCCAAAAATCTCAGAATCTTTCGACTAAACGAGAGCTTTTGAAGCTGAAGGGTTTTTCACACAGCAGTTTACGTAAGGTCTCCCTCCTCTCAGGGAACTACGGTTAACCAGAGACGTTCCCTTATCGAGTTGGTCCCTCGACATTACGAATGGGGAACGTATAAAACCCCCGCCGTCGGTTCAGCTCGATCGAGACCCTGTAGAGCACAAGCACTAAGCACTCAGACTATAGCGCGCTAGCTCTAGGTCAGGTACCTGACCTGGTTGAAACACCCATATGTACTCTGGCACAGAGCCACCTCAGCGTCAGCCCTATCAGTATCTCCTTGAACCTATAGTTAAGCAACACTGAACTGGTGTGATATGGACGAAAATGCAGCAAACATGTTCTTACTTGAGAATACTGCCGGCTTATGGATGTGGGCACAATAAAAGGGGGGCCACATTATAGTAAATTTGATTATATCAATTGCAGCTATTACCATAGTAACTTGCGCTGCCTATAAGACCTAGTTGAAACCATGATTAGAACACCCGCCATCCGGGGCGTGTCCTCAGTCGACTCAGCCCTCTCCTCCAGCACTGACAGAACGTGTGGTGCGAACGAATGAATGTTATAAAATCTTGCGAACGTGTTGTGAGATGACCAGCCCATGCAAAACAAATGTATTGAATAGAAATGCCTTTAGCCCAAGCCTATGACGATGCCAAACTTCTAGTGGAGTGGGCGCGCACCCCTATTGGGTAATCGGTTCCTCAGGAAGCATAAGCTAGTCACACAGCTTCTAGCTTCTAATCCAGTGTGATAGCCTCTGTTTCGACAGCGCGCTGCCTTTCTTGGCGCCCACGTAGCAGACGAAAAGCTGCTCCGAGGCCCGAAACTGGCCAGTCCTGTTCACATAGGCACGCAGCGCACGCACTGGGCACAAAGCGCACTTCTGTGACACTAAATTGGTGTCTAGTTCAGCGGGACAAAACGCTTGAATTGTAATCACCTGAGCTCTGAATGGTGTTGAGAGCACCTTCGGTGTGTAGCCACGTCTGGGTATGAGTCTGACCATGCAATCGTCCGGTCTGAACTGCATACACACACTGTTCACTGACAGGCAAGTCTCCCACTAGTTTCCCGCAGGCTAGCACGAGCAGTAGCGCCGTCTTAGCTTAGAGCACTTTAAGGTTGCTAGATTCGGCTGGTTCGAAAGGTGGGTCGGACAGCGCACTGAGCACTAATGATCCCAAACTGGCATCTGACAAAGGCAGGGAGGATTTAGCCACCTCACCCCGCGGAGAAAGCTCATTATCAGGGGGTGTTTCCCCACCGAATGGCCATCTTGCATGTCACGAGAGGCAGCGATAGTGGCCACGTATACTTTTGCTGTAGACGGAGAGCTGCCAGCATCCAGACGTTCCTGCAGGAAGGTCAGAATAGTGGAAATATCACAACCCTTTGGGTTTTCCCATCTGTCAATGCACCAGTTAACAAACACATTCCATTTCAGAGCGTATAAGCGCCTCGTCGAGGGGGCTCTAGCCTCTGCTATTATTTTTAGTACTCACTATGACACTCCGCATTGATCTGCCACACATGCAGGTCCCACAGCTCCAGGCTGGGGTGTCATATGGTGCCCCTCACGTGGGATAAAATGGCCCTTCTCAGCGGGACTCGTCACGGGGGAGCTGTGACATATTCACTAGTTCCGGGAACCACGACTGGTTGGGCCACTTGGGCGCTACAAGAATTAACGCACATCTCACTTCCCTGATCTTTTGCAGCACTAGCGGCATTATTTTGACCGGGGGAAATGCATACTTCCGACCCTTGGGCCAGCGGCTCGACAACATGTCCCCTCCCAGAGGAGCCGTTGTCAGCGAAAAGTATAGCGGGCAGTGGGCGTTCTCCTCTGAAGCAAAGAGGTCGATTTCCGCTTTGCCAAAGAGACTCCAGATCATATATATAGTTTGAGGGTGAAGTCTCCACTCTTCGTGCACAATGCCATCCCTGGACAGCATGTCCGTGCCGCAATTCAAACTGCCCGGCACGTGCACTGCTCAGATCGAAAGAAGTACCCGATCCATCCACAAGAGCAGCTGCCTCGCTAAGCCCTGCAGGGAACGCGAGCACAACCCTCCCTGGCGGTTGATGTACGCCAGAAACCATTGCAGAAACCAATATGGCAAAAGAAATCAAAACGGTTTTAAAAAACTTTGATCTGACTCAGCATGTACATGGAACCACACGTAATTGTGGACACACTCTATATTTACTTATCAGTAAGGGTCTAAACATTTCATCGATTGTTATTAAGGATGTAGCACTGTCTGATCATTTCTGTATTTTCTTTGATATATTGATCTCTCCTGCCATTGAAGCTAGATCTGTGTCTGTCAAGAGGAGATGCTTAAATGAGAACATTAGTGCACTATTTATGAAGGCTATATCTTTAACACCAAGCATATCTGCTGACTCTGTTGATTTTTCCCTTGATTCGTTTAACTCAAAAGTTAAAAAAGTAATTGATGATATTGCTCCTGTGAAAGTCAGGAAGAAGAGTGGCAGACAAAAAGCACCTTGGAGAAACTCAACAGCAGTGTAAAATATGAAAAGACAATGCAGAAAAGCAGAGCGCATGTGGCGGAAGACAAAACTTGTAGCCAATTATAACATCTACAAAGACAGCATCCATCCTTTCAATATGGAACTAGGCAAAGCTAGACACTTTCTTCTCAAATATTATAAACAGCAACTTAAACAACACACACACTCTTTTTGCTACTGTAGAGAGACTGACAAACCCGCCAAGCCAGATTCCCAGTGAAATGCTCTCAGACAGCAAGTGCAGTGAGTTTTCTTCCTTCTTCTCTGAGAAAATCAATAATATCAGAAAGGTGATCAGCTCATCCTTGAGTTGCGCTGGGGTCAGACAGATCAGACCGCAACCTGAGAAAGTAGTTACTATGTCTGATTTCGAAGAAATTGATGGCAAAATTTTGGAAGATACCGTACAGCACCTTAAAATATCAACCTGCGCTCTGGACGCACTTCCCACATCTTTCTTCAAAAATGTGTTAAACTGTTTACATTTACATTTATTCATTTAGCTGACGCTTTTATCCAAAGCGACTTACAATTGCTATATATGTCAGAGGTCGCACGCCTCTGGAGCAACTAGGGGTTAAGTGTCTTGCTCAGAGACACATTGGTGTCTCACAGTGGATTCAAACCCGGGTCTCTCACACCAAAGGCATGTGTCTTATCCACAGCGCCATCACCGCCCATATACTGTTTAGAAGCAGATCTCCTAGAAGTGGCAAATGCCTCACTTCTCTCTGGGAGTTTTCCAAACTCCCTGAAAACTGCAGTTGTCAAGCCCCTCCTGAAAAAGAGCAATCTGGATAAGACCATATTAAACAACTATAGACCGATCTCAATTCTTCCTTTCATAGGCAAAATCATTGAAAAAGTTGTCTTCAATCAGCTGAACAAATTCTTAAGCTCAAATGAATACTTTGACAATTTTCAATCTGGTTTCCGACCGCACCACAGCACAGAGACAGCGCTCATAAAGATAATAAACGATATTCGCTTAAATACTGATACAGGCAAATTATCAGTGCTGGTACTACTCGACCTCAGTGCTGCATTTGACACTGTCGATCACAACATACTTCTTGACAGGCTGGAAAACTTGGTCGGGCTTTCTGGGACAGTCCTAAAATGGTTCAGGTCATACTTAGGAGGGAGAGGTTATTATGTGAGTATAGAAGACCATAAGTCTGAATGGACATCCATGACATGCAGAGTCCCTCAAGGCTCAATTCTTGCACCACTCCTATTCAACCTGTACATGCTCCCAATGAGCCAAATAATGAGAAAGAACCAAATCGCTTACCATAGCTATGCAGACGACACACAGCTCTACTTAGCCCTATCGCCTAACGACTACAGCCCCATTGACTCCCTATGCCAATGCATTGATGAAGTAAACAGTTGGATGTGCCAAAACTTTCTTAAGTTACACAAAGACAAAACTGAAGTCATTGCATTTGGAAACAAAGATGAAGTTCTCAAGGTGAACGCATACCTTCACTCTAGGGGTCAAACAACTAAAAATCAAGTCAGGAATCTTGGTGTGTCTCTAGAGTAAGACCTTAGTTTCAGTAGTCATATCAAAGCAATAACTAAATCAGCATACTATCACCTGAAAAATATTGCAAGAATTAGCTGCTTTGTTTCCAAGTCAAGACTTAGAGAAACTTGTGCATGCTTTCATCACCAGCAGGGTGGATTATTGTAATGGACTCCTCACTGGCCTTCCCAAAAAGACCATAAGACAGTTGCAGCTCATACAGAACGCTGCTGCCAGGATTCTGAGCAGAACCAGAAAATATGAACATATCACACCTGTCCTCAGGTCTTTACACTGGCTGCCAGTTACATATAGGATTGATTTTAAAGTATTATTACTGGTATATAAATCACTCAATGGTCTAGGACCTCAATACATTGCAGATATGATCACTGAATATAAACCCAACAGATCACTCAGATCATTAGGATCACATCAGCTTGAAATACCAAGGGTTCACTCTAAGCATGGTGAGTCCGCCTTTAGCTACTTTGCCAGCCGCAGCTGGAACCAGCTTCCAGAAGAGATCAGATGTGCTCCTACAGTAGTCACATTCAAATCCAAACCTAAAACACATCTGTTTAGCTGTGCATTTACTGAATGAGCACTGTGCCACTGTTCGTCCGACTGTATTTTATTTTATTTTAATTATTCTGATTTCTTTTGATTATTTTAATTTCTTCTATGTAAAGCACTTTGAATTACCCATGTGTATGAAATGTGCTATATAAATAAACTTGTCTTGCCTTGCTTACGCCACTACCGCCATGTTGTCTATTCTGATGAGAACATGATGGTCTCTTACGAACGGAAGGAAGCTCTGCAGAGCCAGATGAACCGCTTCCATCTCCAAGCAGTTTATATGCCAGTGCTTCTGGTCAGCTTTACCGTACGGTTTGAAAAATAGCCCCGCTCCAACATTTGCCACTCATACGAACATACGTGCCGCTAACCAGCTAGCTAACCCGTTCACTTCCGTGAACTGTACGGCACAATACCCTTTGCAGGATGCGCGAGGTGCGCCTTGTCCATAGAAAACTCTATAGCAACGTTCAATAACACTCTTTCCACTTTAATATAAACTCAGTCCATTTGTAAGTCCTCCAGCTTTCCAGTCAGATCTCGTGCACGAAGTCCCAGTCCTTCTCTCTCTCCGCTCTCTCACACCAGCCGGCTTTTATGCGATCTCCCCACACCAATTACTGCAATCAGAAACAGGTGTTCGTCATTTTGCACTTGACCTACTTACTCACCACTCGGCTCCGCCCTCGCTCTCCGCTACAGACTCCGCTAAACCACGCCCCCTCGCCACACCCATTAGAAGTCTTAACTCATTTTTGACCAAATGTGTAGTTATTGCGCTTTGCCTTTGCAGGGCAGCATTGCTCTCCCAGTTCTCTTCGACACCATTTCCACCCTGTGTGCCCCGGCCCGTGGAACGTTGTGGAGTAATAAGCTATGATGATAACTATGCCCCACACCGTGATTGATGCCAATACGGTCAGTATTGGGCAGGCTGTGGAAAGGGCTAAGTCGGCCCCGCTGTCATCACACATGGCACCAGATGTTGAAATAAAGGACATTACTGATGATGAACATTATGGATATAAAGAAAGAATTCCAATATTAAAACCAAGCCATTTTGATGGAACGGGCTCCTGGAAAGACTTTATTCACCGGTTTGAAAGCTGTGCAAGGGCAAACCATTGGTCAGAAACAACAATGGCGGTTCAACTGAGATTCAACCTGACTGGCGCGGCTGGAGCTATTGTCCATAAAAACCCCACATCTGACCTCTGGAGCTACCGGCACTTTGGGGCTGAAAAAGAGACTGCCTACGGGCCTCGCTTCCGACCATGCAGCAGCCATCGACATTGAACTGAGACAGAGGGTTAGGGGGCAGAATGAAGCCCTGCACCTATTAAGGGATGACATCTGTAAGACTGGAAAAACTGGAAGGACTTTAAGAGAGGGCCACTCTCTGAGAAAACAAAGGAAATTAACATTTGAACTCCCCCTCATGCACTATTGAGACGAAGGTCTCACCTCGCTCATCCTAATCTACATTTCTCTCCCCCATTCTTCATCCTGGCGGAGATCTCCCAAACTCACACAAGAATCTAAATGGATTAATGTGAATGATTATCATCAAGGTTTATACATGTTTGGTATTATTTGAAATGTCTCGGTGCGACTGGTACAAATGTCTCATTCCCAAAGAAGTAAACCACAAGGTAATAAAGTTCTAAGGAAGTTTAGAAATATCTTCCACACTGGAGGGTGTGTCTTTGAGTTAACACCTTCTGACCATTTGACTGAATGCTAATTTTCCACTGCTAGCAAATGGTGACTTACAGGTAAATTTCCACTGTGTATGATGCTTAGATTTGAAATGAGGTCTGGCTATATAATGAAACGCAGCGAGAGCTCGGGGCCTTTCTGTATCTCAGATCAGCCCGTGAATGCTGAGGGACGCCGAGACTCAGCATTCATGTAAGTCTTTGTCGGGTAAACATTTTTCCTCTTTGTTCTAGAGCATTTGATGTTTTGCATTGATTATGAAATTGTAATGATACATTTACCTGACATATTAAATTGTGATATTTGATTATTCTAATTGGCTTTGACATTATTTTCATTCAAGAGTTTATAAGAATAGTAAAACATTCGCTCACATTTAATGATACACGGATATCATTAAAACCCTTTTCATTTGTGGAGTCAGATGAAATAACGAGTTTATACATATGAGAAATGTATTGCATTTAACCAAAAATCCCTTTGCCATGAGAAACGACGGAACACGCGTGCGTGAGACCTTCACCACTAATTCGAATACCACCATTGGATCGAATTAGACGGCCTTACAACATCTACGAGAAAGTGTCCATTGTGTATGCTGACCGTACAGAGCTGGAGCAGGACGCCATCGGTGTGACGGTCTTTACCAACGCCCTGGCCAACGCAGAGGTGGTGCAAAAACTACTGGAGAAGCAGCTGCACACCCTATCCAGAGCATATGACATCGCAAACAGCTACGAGACCACCAAGAGGGCCGCTAGAACAGTCACGCAGTTCATACAGCCTGGCCAACGCGGTCTTGTAAATCAGAGAGCCAGGGCCGCCATAGTACGTGAAAATAACAGCAGGCCAGCTTGTGTGGAGCTAGTAATGGTAGCTGTTTGGTCAATCGACTCACAAGAGAGGGCTCCAAGATTTAATCAGCAGTGGCGCCAGAAGAGAGAGACAAATGAAAAAAATGCCTATGGGGGATGTTCAATGCCACAACGGCTCCGCTCTAGCGCATATCCAGAGAAACTGCCCTTCCCCCCGTCGACCCAGACAGCCAGGCCGGACAGTCAATAAGAACACAGCACCCGACAAAGGTATAGTGGTCACCTGTACTGCGAGTCAGGAAGACGACATGTGTGTTAAAATATTGATATATGGACTGGAAATGTGTGCTCTGCTTGACTCTGGTGCTCGGAGGAATGTGTTGCTCCTCCATCTCTTTAACTCTATTCCCGCAGAGTCCAGAACCCCAATAGAGCCATCTGTCGCACAGGTCCTGCAGGGCATCGGCCCCAGTGGTCAGGCAGTGCTGGGGGAGGTCAACCTACCAGTACAAGTTGGGAGCAGAGCTACCAATGTGAACTTTAGCGATTCTAGCTCAAAATATAGCTGCAAGCAGCCATTACCGGGGCCAAGCGCAAGAAGCGGCAACAGATGCCATCATGGGTGGGAGTGGCAGACCAACTGCAGCAAGGAGCAGTTAAAGACATTTTAAGAGGATTTTGGGAAAATGGCTAAAAAATCATATATAAAGTAACTTATAAGATGATTTGATGGTTTATCACTTTCGACCTATAGGTGGCGAAGTTACGAAATCGATGTGATGTGGTCAGAGTGAGGTGACAATGACACATACAAAGTTTGGTTTCAAAATGTCAAGGCATTGCAGAGATAAAGTCATTTTGGCAGCATGCCTCAACTTTGATGCTGCGGTATACGAAAACGGTTTCGTCTATCAACACGAAATCCACAACTTTTAGTCGGCACAGTCTGGAGAAGATACGATTCAATTTTGGTGAAAATCGGACAAGCAGTCTACGAGGAGTTTGAAAAAGTAGGTATTTAGTGAAAATCAAGATGGCGGACAGGAAGTTTGGCTGACTTTGGCAAAATTGGTATCTTTGTTTTCGGCATAACCCAATGAATCAGTAAAGACCAGAGTCATTACAATAGGCAAATTCATTCAAAAGTTATTAGCATTTTGGTATATTTAATTATAACTTTTGACCAAAAGGTGGCGCTGTCTCAAAATCTTTTGAGTACCTTCAGGGGATGGTGCTGGTGGCAAATTCTGTCTTTCATAATGTTACAGCAATGCATTTGTTAAGTATAGCATTTTACATCACAAAACTGTATTGAAGTCAATGGGAATTTCATGTTTTGTTCTATTATAGCGCCACCAAGAGGCAAAATCCCACAATTTTTTTCATGTGTCCTCGGAATGAGGTCATACATGTGTGTGCCAAATTTGGTGAAAATATCTCAATTCGCTTTGGAGTTATAGACATTTATATGAAAAAACACGTCAAAAATGACTGACACATGACTTTGATTGAATTTTACTACTCCTTACTATCAATATTTTGGCATTTGGGCATTGGCACAGTGTTAAAGAGCTATGGTTCCAAACTT
The DNA here is from genome assembly GCA_026230005.1 of Gila orcuttii. Taxonomy (NCBI): domain Eukaryota; kingdom Metazoa; phylum Chordata; class Actinopteri; order Cypriniformes; family Leuciscidae; genus Gila; species Gila orcuttii. The sequence goes on along the minus strand of JAPDVR010000008.1, from coordinate 2,234,685 downwards.
CTGATGGTTGTTTCGTCTCGATTGGACTAACAGTTTCGAAGATATTGGCAAATGTTTTTTAAGCGCTAAATCACAACGCTACACAAACCGTAAGGCAAAACCTAGCATGTTTAGAATCTCTGGACTCGGCAAGGATTCAGGAACCTAATGAGATGACTCCCGTGAAAATAAGTCAACCACACCCAGAGTTATAAGCATTTGAAAAATAAAATTTACCACTAGGTGGCACTGTTTCGAAACTTCTCAGGCTCTTTCAGGGCATCGTACTGATGACCCATACCGAGTTTCGTAACAATTCGTTCATGCGTTCAGAAAATACAGCATTTTAGCACATAATTCAAAATGGCCAACAGACAAAATGGCCAATCTGGGAAAATTGGATATCGCTCGACTCGACATGACGCCCTGAATCTAACGAGACCACTTTTATGATTTTTGGACAAACCGTTCAGAAGTTATAAGCAAAAATAGCCATTTTCTGTATCTCCGGACCAGTAGGTGGTGCTGCGCCAGCATGTAGAAACGCAGCATGTAGCCTCAGGTCATGCTTGTGATGACATGTACCAAGTTTGGTCTCAATACGATAAAGTGTTGCGGAGATACAGCCTTACGTCCGTTTTCGCAAGCGCTACGTAAAATTTTTTCGTGCGTTTTTCGAAAACGGTTTGACGAATCAACTTCCCCACTGCCTGAAGATGATCTGGTGCAATTTTGGTGAAAATCGGACAAACCGTCTAGGACGAGTTCGAAAAAGTAGGTTTTTTGAACAATTCAAAATGGCGGCCATATTTTTATGACGGAAAATGACGTAAATCGAATCGTCATGAGCTCCGGAATCAGAGGAAAAAAGATTTTGTCATAGGCCTTACGGTTCAAAAGTTATTAGCATAATAAAAGTGAAATTTTGGACAGGTGGTGGCGCTAGAGGGAATGAGTTAGAGACACCAAAATTGGTGTATTTAATGTTGGGACTGTCCTCTATCAGAATGTCAAACCAAAACAACTTTCTCAGGATAACCCTTAATGGAATTAATTTGTTATCGAATAGTTTGTTCGTCCAGCGAACTGACCGTACGATCTTTTATCAACCCTCAAGAGAAGTCATCCTTCTTATAGACTTTCAAGAAAGGCTATTTTTCTGGCCATGAAAAATAGCTTCCCTGTTCTATAAAAGTGTAGTGATTCTTAGCTCAAACAAAGGGAATATAATTTTACTTACTGATCATGGATATGATCAGTGAATCGCCTACAATTTATAATATTACCCTTAACAGGAATATTTTGCCAACGTATCTGTATGGACAATTCAACACAACGAATTATAATCAATTATCCATACAGGGAGGCAAAATTAGATCAATTTTTATATCAATACTCAATCACAACGTGTTATAATTAAATATTAATATATCAATTGTCTAGAATAGATCGATTATCGGGATAACTCTTAATGGAATTAATTTGTTATCGAATAATCTGTTTGTCCAGCAAACTGACAGGATGATCTTTTATAAAATCTCAAAAGGAGTTATCCTTCTTTTAGACTTTCAAGAAAAGACCATTTTTCTGGCCATGAAAAACAGCTTTCTCGTTCTATAAAAGAAAAGACTATTTAAAGTATCAACAATTGTAAAGCGTTTAGCTTTGATCGAACATTAAAGGGACTTCATAATATGAGCCAGAGACAGAGTCAATAAATGAGTATACATGGATTTAATAAAGGAAACACTACGTATATCGGTGACTAAGATTACATGGAATAAAATGTATATACAGCAAAATAAAACAACAAACAATGAAAGAGGATGAGAATCAGAGAGAGAGTGATAGAAAGAGGGAGAGAATGAGAGGTTAGATCACGAAGGATCACAGAATGGCAAAATTACCTGGACAGTTAACCTTTGAGAGACAGCAAGAATCAAATCATACCCTAATTAGGGCAAGCAATCTTAGCAGCATTTAGATCTTGATAGGAAATAAAATACTTGCAAATATAGCTCTCTTGTATGGCTGAAGAAAGAAGGCGTGTGTGTGCCATTCCTTTGGAGCTTTTCTTCCGGAGCAGCGTCGTCACAGGAGGTTTAAAGGTCCCTTGAAAGTAACGTTTGCCAGATAATTCAGGCTAAGTTCATTTCACTCGTCGGTGGAAATGAACAAAGTAGAGTATGAAAAGGAAAAAACAAAACTTAATGAAAAACAAACAGACAAAAGACGAACGAACTGGGGAGAAGCTTGAAGAGAGTTGAAGAGCAGATGCTAAAGAGAAGTTTAAGAGAGTGAGAAACCGCTGGTCAATAGCCGCGTTTCCACTGCCGGGCCAGGGCCGAGCCGTGCTAGTGCGTGCCAGGGCCAGTTGCGTTTCCACTGTCACTTCCGGGGCTTGATCGGGGCTTACTCTGGGGTAACGGCCAGGATTTCTGGCCCCTCGAATACCTTGGGCCAAAGCGGGCCAGCTCGGGCTAGAGGCGTGGTCAAGGTAAAAGGCGTAGTTTATCGGTGTTAGGGAAAGTTATGGTCTGCGGCAAGATGCACATTTCACTTTTTTATATAGCGCAAAATAATCGCTGCTCGAAATGGGGAATCGCCTGTAACGTTACTGCCTGTCGAAGATACCAAATCTCTTCTGAGCATTTGGGCAGAAGAAAGGGTACAACGTCAATTTGACGGCGTGTGCAGAAACAAGGACGTTATAAAATACATTGTTGCTGAAGCTAAGCATTCAGCGAACAAAGCTTTAAGTTCGGGAAAAAATAAAAAAGTTGCGGACGCAGTACGAGGCGATTAAAACGCACAATGGACAAAGCGAAGACGAGAGAAGGAACTTTCCATGGTTCGACTTAATGGACAGTGTGCTGGGTCACAGTCCCTCTGTTAGTGGCGAGACAAGTCGGGACACTATGGCAGCCATGGCCGGTGAGTTAATATACATGCTATCTTCCTAACTAAAAAAATAAATAAATTCATAATACCCGCTGAAATGGGTTAGGTTGTATGACGTTTGATCCAGAAAGGCGTGTTTAGGGCGGGGTTTAGGGCAGCATTGCGGGGCTACTGGCCCGGCAGTGGAAACGCAAGCCCGGTGCTTGAGGCCCGAGGCCACTGGCCCGGCTCGGCTCGCTGTTAGCCCTGGCCCGACAGTGGAAACGCAGCTAATGACTTTAAAGGGTGTCCAAATTGACATGCTGATTTGCATGGTTTATGACGGGTGTCAGAATTCGTCATTTCTACTCCCAAGAATGGAAAACATAGTGTAATACATTTTATCGTAACCTACTATATATTTTTAACTAAAGCAGACCGAGAAGTTTAATTCGGTACCAAGAAGTCTATGCGTGTCATATACAAAGGTAGAGATACATTCTTATACTTGAATATAAGCATTTAGAGCAGGGGTGCCCAACCCTGCTCCTGCCGACCGATTGTCCTGCACAGTTCATCTCCAACCCTAATCAAACACACCTGAAGCAACCAATTAAGGTCTTCAGGATCACTTGAAAATTAAAGGCAGGTGTGTTTGATTAGGGTTGGAGATGAACTGTGCAGGACAGTCGATCGGCAGGACCAGGATTGGGCACCCCTGATTTAGAGTTTACCTAACGCATCTAGAGAAGTCATAACTATACTAAAATGAAAGCAGAACACATCGGTATACAGGAATATATTGTACCCTTTTCAGAATTACTCATTTCTGGATTCAAATGTGAAGAATGTCTATATGTGTGCGTGTGTGTGCGTGTGTTTTGGGTTGTCTTCATTTGGAATTCTTTCTTGCCGGAAAGGGGGGTAGTTGAGGTGATAAGCATCTGTTTGAGGCTCGCTCATCGCTGGTTTTATGGGTGTTTGTTTTAACTCGCGCATGCCACAAAAGTGTCAATGGACGCAATTAGATGCAGACTCTCTGGCGCTCACTGGTGAATTATTAGACACAAGTCAATGGTTGCGAGCTTTCCTGAACCTTAGAGGGGATACGCTCATCATGATTTTGTCCAGGCACTACAGCCGACACAGCAGAGAACACAGAGGTTATCCTGGGGCACCCCTTCCTACATCAGACAAGTGCCCAGCTGGACTATAGTCGCTGTGAGATAACCCTCTTCGGAGAAAAGGTACCTCGTTTTAACCCAAGCCATCAGCCCCGGGTGCACATTGTCAGAGTGGCCCGCACAACAGTGTTGGAGTCAGGGTGTGAGTATGTAGTGCCTGGCACCGCCCACCTGCGCCATGCTACTGAGGGAGACCTGATGATGAGCCTAACCAAGGGTTTCATAGAAAAGCAACACGTTCTAGTGGCTCACATCATTGTACAGGCGCAGTGGTCCACCAACGTTGCCAGCAGAGTTTTCAACCCTGGTGCCTTACCTGTCACTTTGAAGAGAGGCGCTGTGGCAGGTATTCTACAGCCAGCCACGGTGTTGGGGAAGGTGGAACCCCAGCCACCCCTGGCCTCACCTGCCCCTGAACCTATTTACTCTGTCTGTACTTCTTTACCCAGCCACCTGCAGGTCCTCTATGACGAGAGCTGTGCTATTCTGTCCCGCACCCCAAAACGTATCTGAAGTGTGTCAGTTTGTTGGCCTGGCTTCGTATTACAGACGCTTCGTCAAAGATTTCGCCTCCGTTGCCAAGCCCCTCCACGAACTGACCAAAAAGTATGCACACTTTAACTGGATGGACGAATGCCAGGAGGTGTTTGAACAGCTGAAAAGCCAGCTGACATCAGCAGCCATGCTGGACTATCCCCTCGACAGTGGACAGTTGCTCCTTGACATGGACGCCAGTGACTGGGGAATTGGAGCAGTCCTCTCCAAAGTGCAAGAAGGGGAGGAGAGATTCCTCGCCTATGGGAGCATGAGATTGTCAGCTACTGAGCAAAACTACTGTACCACCAGATGAGAACTTCTGGCAGCTGTCGAGTTCACATCTCATTTCTGACAGTACCTGCTAGGGAGATCATTCATCATACGGACTGACCACAGCAGCCTGCGCTGGTTGACTCAGATGAGGAAGCCTGAGGGCCAACTCGCTCGCTGACTGGAAAACTTCCAGGGGATACATCGTCCAAGGAGACACCACCAAAATGCGGACGCGCTCTCCAGAAGACCATGCAGGACGTCGTGTCCATGCACAGTGCAAGAGCCTAGCCTCAGTAACCAGCTTCAGCACATAGGGATTCATGCAACATGACCGAGAGTCCAGCTGCAGAGGATGCTGGGGAAACTCCTGCAGAGCAACTTCCAGTGGGGGTAGTGGTGCCCGAAGGGTGCTATGGAGACAGCCCTGCAGTCGAGCTTAAGTATCTTCCAGTGGGGGTTGTGGACGCTTTCACTACTGCAGAACAATGTCATTGGGACTGGGACATTATGACCCCATATGCGGTCATGGCTTACCGTGCAACCAAACACAGCTCCACGGGCCTGACACCTAATATGATGTTGTTCGGACGGGAAATTACAGAGCCAGTGGATCTTGTTGCTGGGCTGCCACCTGACCCAGAAAACGCTACTACTCCTCCATCCTATGTTGTACAGCTCAGGGAACGGCTCGAGCTATCTCACCAGTTGGCCAGGGAGACGAAAATGTTTGCAGAGTCCAACACAAAGTCAGTGATGCAGTATGGTTCCTGGTCAAAGGCATAAATAGAGTAAAGAATAAAGTGCGGAAGTTCCTGCCTTCCTACGAGGGTCCGTACTTCGTCGTGGGTTTACTGGACGATTTGGTCTACCGGATTAAAAGGAGCCCGAGGACAAAGATGAAAGTCGTTCATCATGACAAGCTCAAAGCTTACCATTCCAGGACAACACTAGACAACGACTGGGTCTTTCAAGAGGCTGAAACATGGGCACCAGTGGAGGCGCCACCCCCGTTGTCAGACCCCTGCTCTTCAGAAATCGATATCAGCTCCCTTGACCTTTGGGGCACGTCACCAGAGACAGAGGTCCCTGTGGTGGGGTCCCTTCCAGGTCTTTTCTCTTTACCACCATCATTGGCAGGTTCACCGAGCAGCAGGCAGCTCCCCTGCCACCCCGCTGAGCCTTCAATGGATGAGGCTGGGACCCGGCATGAGGCCAGGGGACAAGCTGGTCGCCGCCTTTTGAACTCCACCTCTAGGCGTCGACCCCGGAGGGTCCACAGAGCTCCTGACATGTTTGGTGACTGGATTGATCGCTGAGCATATCTGCCTGAGGTTGGGTGTAGGCGGATCACTGCCCTCCTCAGAGCAACTTGACTATGTTGAGGTTAAAATGTGAAGTTGGTATGGGCTTAATATAATTGTTTACTATCAACAGTCGGTAATTTGGATACTAATGGGCTGCATAGTTTTGTTATAGCATCCTGGGTATGTTTATTGCTAAGAACTTTATTGAGCATGGGTGTGAAAAACATGATGTGAAGGGGAACATTTTTAATTTGTTTAACAGAATATTTCCCCCTAGTTTTGCACTTAAAATCCTGCACCCTGGAGTAACTTTACACTAACGTTGGGTTGAGTGGTTAAAGTAATAGTCACATTTTCTCATGGAATGTGTAAGTGTTATGTTTAGGACATTTGCTTACATGTACAAACCAAAGAGTATGCAATATGCTTTGCATTATTTCAAGTGAGCAAAAGAATTAGAACAAATAATCTTAAAGTAAACATCATTTAATGTTTGGTGGCATAACCCTTGCTTGCAATAACTGCCTCAAGCCTACGACCCATCAACATCACCAAACTGTTGCATTCTTCATTTGTGATGCTATTCCAGGCTTTTACCGCAGGCTTTTTCTTTCAGTTCTTGTTTGTTTCTGGGTATTTATCTCTTCAGTCTCCTCTTAAGGAGGTGAAATGCATGCTCTATTGGGTTAAGGTCAGGTGATTGACTTGGCCATTCTAAAACCTTCACCTTTTTTACCCTGATGAAGTCCTTTGTTTTGTTGGCAGTATGCTTTGGGTCATTGTCCTGCTGCATGATAAACTTCCTCCCGATTAGTTTCAATGCATTTCTCCGTAAATTGGCAGACAAAATGTTTCTGTACACTTCTGAATTCATTCTGCTGCTACCATCATCAGTTACATCAATAAATATTAATGAGCCTGTTCCAGAAGCAGCCATGCATGCCCAAGCCATGACACTACCTCCACCATGCTTCACAGATGAGCTTGTATGCTTCGGATCATGAGCAGTTCCTTTCTTTCTCCACACTTTGGCCTTACCATCACTTTGGTAGAGATTAATCTTGGTCTCATCAGTCCATAAGATTTTGTTCCAGAACTTTTGCGGCTCATCTCTGTACTTTTTTGCAAATTTCAATCTGGCCTTTCGATTCTTACTACTGATGAGTGGTTTGCATCTTGTGCTGTGGCCTCTATATTTCTGCTCTCTGAGTCTTCTTCGAACAGTGGATTGTGAAACCTTCACCCCAGCACTGTGGAGGTCGTTGGTGATGTCACTTACTGATGTTTTGGGGGATTTCTTCACAGCTCTCACGATATTTCTGTCATCAACTACTGTTGTTTTCCTTGTTCGACGTCTGTTACTCAGTACACCAGTAGTTTCTTTCTTTTTCAGGACATTCCAAATTGTTGTGCTTGCTATGCCCAATCTTTGTCCAATGGCTCTGGTCGATTTTGGTTTCCTTCTTTTCTCAGCTTGACAATGGCTTGCTTTTCTCCCATAGACAGCTCTCTGGTCTTCATGTTGGTTTATCCTCTTTAACAGGAAATACAGTCTTTATAGGTTTGAACCAATGATGAAAACTTAGACTAGTCATGCAGAGCTATTTAATGTTTGTATAATCAACCTAAAAGGCAACACCTGAGCAACAAGAAACACCTGTCAGTCACATGTTCCAATACTTTTGCTCACTTGAAAAATGGGTGGGTTCAAACAAAGGGTAGTATGTCGTGAGTTGTTTAACACATCTAGATGTGAAAACCAGGAAATAAAAGCTGAAATTCTGAACTCTTGTCTCATACTCATCTTTTGATCTTAAACCCAAATGTCTTCAGTGAACAACAAAAACAAAGGAATTTGCCTTACCGTTCCAATACTTTTGGAGGGGACTGTAGACTTAAAATACTCTGTCATTTTTGGTCATATAAATAAAATCAATACATGATTATAAATTATAGAGGGTCTTCTTTTTTTTGTGTACACTCACATTAACATCAAAACCGTGTGCTTTTGTAAAATGAAGAAAATAAACAGGGTGTGCTTTCTGCCTCACTGTCTCCGTTAACTTTTTTTCTGGAGCACGTCTCTAAACTTAAACAAAGCTCAGCGAATACTATTCACACAAACATGAGCAATATATCTTTATAATCATTTAAGTTTGTACTTTTAAAATATCTAATTCAAAACTAAAATAAATATTCTCTGTTTATGTAATCTATAAAAAAAGAGAGAGGTGTCAGCCGATCTCATTATCGTTCTCTCAGCTCATTATTCTGCTAATGTGACACGCCCACGGAGAGCGCGTGGTATTCAAACGCAAATGATCTGAAGCAACACATGCAAAGTGTCAACGCCCCTCATAAATGCGATAACACAACAAATGTAATCATCAGATTAATGTACTATTTCTTCTTGCGAGGCTGTGTGAGGAATAATCCTGGGACATTTACCTCAGAACATGTGCTGGTTTATTTTCATTTCGAGGAGCAACGGATCCATCTGAGAAGTAAGTTTTTTTTATATTATTGTTCTAATCGCTATATCATAGTGTATGTAAACCGCAAAAAGACTGTTTAAATATGAATCGCGTCTGTGTGTGAATGAATGAACTGAACAGTTTTTACCAAACCCTATTGCTATACTGAGATGAGTGAAAATCGACTGAAATATGTTGAAATAACGTTAAAATGTCTTTGTATTAGCAACGTATTAAACTGCAAATTAATATTTATATGCCCTAATATAGGCTCAAAAAAACAACAAACGATATGCCTATGTTAAAGACGAAATATGAAAGACAACATTTCGTTGACTAGTTTTGGATAGATTAACTGTTTACTGTAAACTAGACTACTGCTACATTGAATAAGCTTTTGTTCACCAATTTCTGCTCAAATGTTAAATATATTAGGCTATGTTTGTTTTGTCAAAAATAAAGTCATCAACTAGGATGCTATTATAGTGTTTGTTCCAATGTAGGCTTTATTCCAACTAATGAATCCTTAACTTTGAAATATGTATGATAAAATGTATACTTTAGTTTTTACAAATAAATATTACACTTGAAATATCCATCTGAAAAGTAAGTTTTTTTTATTATTGTTCTAATCGCGATATCATAGTGTATGTAAACCGCAAAAAGACTGTTTAAATATGAATCGCGTGTGTGAATGAATGAACTGAACAGTTTTTACCAAACCCTATTGCTATACTGAGATGAGTGAAAATCGACTGAAATGTTGAAATAACGTTAAAATGTCTTTGTATTAGCAACGCATTAAACTGCAAATTAATATTTATATGCCATAATATAGGCTATCATAAAAACAACAAACGATATGCCTATGTTAAAGACGAAATATGAAAGACAACATTTCGTTGCCTAGTTTTGGATAGATTATTATCTGTTTACTGTAAACTAGACTACTGCCACATTGAATAAGCTTTTGTTCACCAATTTCTGCTCAAATGTTAAATATATTAGGCTATGTTTGTTTTGTCAAAAAAAAAGTCATCAACTGGGATGCTATTATAGTGTTTGTTCCAATGTAGGCTTTATTCAAACTAATGAATCATTAACTTTGAAATATGTATGATAAAATGTATACTTTAGTTTTTAAAAAGAAATATTACACTTGAAATATTGTTATTTTAATTGTTGCTGTAATTGTAACCTTTTTAATAAAATAGCAAATAATATATTTACAAGGTAGATGTAAACAAAATCTTAAAAGGTCAATATAAGCCTTCTCTTCAAATTATTTGTATTGTGTTTAATTAGTGACAAATTTGGGGAGAGGATACATATCTAAAACTTTCTGAAAATACAGGTCCTTCTCAAAAAATTAGCATATTGTGATAAAGTTCATTATTTTCGATAATGTCATGATAAAAATTAAACTTTCATATATTTTAGATTCATTGCACACCAACTGAAATATTTCAGGTCTTTTATTGTTTTAATACTGATGATTTTGGCATACAGCTCATGAAAACCCAAAATTCCTATCTCAAAAAATTAGCATATCATGAAAAGGTTCTCTAAACGAGCTATTAACCTAATCATCTGAATCAACTAATTAACTCTAAACACCTGCAAAAGATTCCTGAGGCTTTTAAAAACTCCCAGCCTGTTTCATTACTCAAAACCGCAATCATGGGTAAGACTGCCGACCTGACTGCTGTCCAGAAGGCCATCATTGACACCCTCAAGCAAGAGGGTAAGACACAGAAAGAAATTTCTGAACAAATAGGCTGTTCCCAGAGTGCTGTATCAAGGCACCTCAGTGGGAAGTCTGTGGGAAGGAAAAAGTGTGGCAAAAAACGCTGCACAACGAGAAGAGGTGACCGAACCCTGAGGAAGATTGTGGAGAAGGACCGATTCCAGACCTTGGGGGACCTGCGGAAGCAGTGGACTGAGTCTGGAGTAGAAACATCCAGAGCCACCGTGCACAGGCGTGTGCAGGAAATGGGCTACAGGTGCCGCATTCCCCAGGTCAAGACACTTTTGAACCAGAAACAGCGGCAGAAGCGCCTGACCTGGGCTACAGAGAAGCAGCACTGGAGTACCCACAGTCAGTGATGGTCTGGGGTGCCATGTCAGCTGCTGGTGTTGGTCCACTGTGTTTTATCAAGGGCAGGGTCAATGCAGCTAGCTATCAGGAGATTTTGGAGAACTTCATGCTTCCATCTGATTTCATTTTTCAGCACGACCTGGCACCTGCTCACAGTGCCAAAACCACTGGTAAATGGTTTACTGACCATGGTATTACTGTGCACAATTGGCCTGCCAACTCTCCTGACCTGAACCCCATAGAGAATCTGTGGGATATTGTGAAGAGAAAGTTGAGAGACGCAAGACCCAACACTCTGGATGAGCTTAAGGCCGCTATCGAAGCATCCTGGGCCTCCATAACACCTCAGCAGTGCCACAGGCTGATTGCCTCCATGCCACGCCGCATTGAAGCAGTCATTTCTGCAAAAGGATTCCTGACCAAGTATTGAGTGCATAACTGAACATAATTATTTGAAGGTTGACTTTTTTTTGTATTAAAAACACTTCTTTTATTGGTCGGATGAAATATGCTAATTTTTTTAGATAGGAATTTTGGGTTTTCATGAGCTGTATGCCAAAATCATCAGTATTAAAACAATAAAAGACCTGAAATATTTCAGTTCGTGTGCAATGAATCTAAAATATATGAAAGTTTAATTTTTATCATTACATTATGGAAAATAATTAACTTTATCACAATATGCTATTTTTTTGAGAAGGACCTGTACAGTATGAGAATTAACTACACAATTACTAGAAATGTTCACCTTGGATAATATACAATTTGCAAGCAAAAATACAAGTGGAAAAATACTATTTTTTTCTAGATGTTTCCAACTGTGAACCAATTTTGTAGTATATATATATTTCTTTTCTTCTGTCCTTGTATTCTTTCTTGTGGCTCAGTGACACACCTGTGAAAAGCTCATTATGCAGGCTCATTAAGCAGGTCTTTTGTCTTCACAGGTGTGAATCAGACCATTATACATGAGTCACAACCATTTCGCATATTGCCTTTCCAAACAAAAAGTGTTTTACTAATTTTAAATCAATGTATTGTTTTATGTGAATGATTTGGCAGGATGATTTTCAGATCATTTTGAAGCAAAATCCTGACGAGAACATCCATTAGTCAAAAGTCTTGTGGACACATATTTAGTATGTGTTTTGTGGCCTTATTTCAGAGACTTTAAGTTTTAGTTTTTTCAATAACCATGCATAAACAATATTCTCTCAAAAATACAAACATGTACATACATCTTGCTCACATATTACGGTAGCCCTGTTTGTGCTATATAGAGTGAATTTACACCTTTGCCATGAACATATTTATAAATAACTGAAAAAAGCACAAATGTCAGAGCATGTCAGAACACCTCCAGGACCCAGAAAACCCCTCCGACCCCAGAGGGCTAATGGACGTTTTACTAGTTCACATCTACATATAATTATTATGGTAAAGGTTATGCGTACTTGGCGTGCTGTCCGGGTGGAGGGCTCCGAGCTCGGAATTTCTGCCCGAACCCAGAGTACTCCCCCCGTTGGTAAGAGTAGATGGAACTAGAGATGGAACTAAAAGTGAGGAGATGGGGTGGAGGTGGGATGCTGATAAACTGTCGAGGAACAAAGGTGGGTTCTGCTGTTATTTATCTTGTCCTGAGTTGATTACTGATTGATCTCCACTTGTGCTGATTGGGTTAATTATGCTGATTGTAATAATGCTGGAGATATGTTAAAGTTTTAATCATTCTACAGAGTGGGAGTAGTGTTGCAATCTCTACCCCTGTGTGATGGGTAGTGTAAACAAAGCATAGCAGGGGAATCAGTCTGAGTTTAAGGTGCAAATGTAGTAGTGACGCAGACTATGCTCCACTTGAATGCTAGCAAGCAAAGTGCCTTTTATGCCCGTGAATGTGTGCCACTGTGAGTAATAAAGCCTGAGTTCATTGCTGCAACCAACCGACGCCTCACTGTTTTGTGCTTCGGCTCTGTTAGCCCGGACCACTAGATGCAAGTTACCTGCCACGAGCCAAGTTATGTTGAGACCAGCTCACTCCCAACTATGGTTCGGAGAAGCTGTACAGATAACAACTGCGTAAAGTACCTAGTACTCTTTTTTATTACCACCATGGTTGAGGTTCCAAGCAAGTCGTACCTATACTAAAATGTGACGTGTAAACACTGCAGATCACTGATTGGTCGGAGAGAATCATCAATACCAGCGCCATTGGATTTGCGACACGAGACACCAAACCCACTAGATTTAAATAGTCAGCAACAGCCACCGCAGAATCATTTGTTTGCACAACTTTTTTAAAATTAATTACATTAAACGACGTTCATACGCCACTTAAAAAAAATGTGCTTTCTTGTGGTCAGTAGACCAGATGGCGGCACAACTATAACGATCAGTCTGTAATCCCACCCACTTTGAAACGATATTGAACTGCAGGAGAAAAGTAAAGCGAGCCAAGCCAAGTCATACCACGCAGTGGAAAAGAGTGTATAGTCACTGCGCTTGTAATGCTGGGAGTAAAAGCTGAATATTGTGTGTAAACTACGGTAACTTAAGGTAATTCAATTTCAAAGACCTTGCGTGTTTGATTGAGCTGACCGTCAAAGTTTAGCGTAATGTCATATCTTTTTACACTTCTTGCATGTTGCATTTGCAGTTGGGCTGTTTGCAGAGTTCGCCAAGTGTGCCTCCATTCCACAGCGAAAGCATGACTTCCTCTGACAAAAAAACAACAACCTCAAAACAGTGGTGACAACAGTGATATTCAGTGATGCAAACTACTCAACTTTCTATAAAATGTTGCCATTTTGATAAATAATAAAAAAAACAAATCACCATTTTGAATTGAAAATATGCTATGATTTACAAGATTCATGTGGCAAGACGATAAGTTTTGTGTTTTCAACATATTAAACATGGTTATAGCCTAGATGGTGGGGGAAAAAAAGTAAACATCTTGATGAGTATGACTCACGGGATGACCAAAGACACCTTTTGTTTTGGTGGCACGGGCCAATATACTTTTGATGCAATAAACAATTACTTTGTTGTTTTTCTTTTTCTTCATAACACATATTAGGACAAGTATGTTAGAATCCTAAAAATGCATTTTAAAAAAATCAAATCTAAATGCACTGTCCTGAATTTACAAAAATTGCTTTAGATTCACCTTTTTAACAAGTAGGGAAGAACAACTTTTTTTTTAAATAAATGATCTGACTCTGAAATTACAACATGCACCAATGTGGGAAAGAATCAGACAATTAAAACTCTTTAAAACATTAACACTTTAATTGTCGTACATCAACTCAGGGTACAGTGCTCGGGTGTTTAGGTGAATGTTATTTACTGTAATATAGTATTGAAATTATTTCGGTCCATAAAAGGAGCAACAGTTCAGTATTTAGTATGCCATTTAAACAAAGAATTGCTGAGGAAATGGCAGCTAAAATTTTGTTACAAATTGACCGACATTATGCTGTGTTTTTTATTGTAGAATAAATATTCTCTTTCATTTTTTCTTACAAGATCAAACCACAATTATAGAAGAGAAGATGGACAACACAACCACAAAAGACAAAATAGAGAGACATAGGGTAAGTGTTATGTGAACTGTAAAGCAATATGAGAAAACGGAGACACTTAACCGGTTTGGGAATCCATTTGTTTATTTAGGCAGACAAAGTGCTGCCTATCATGTACAGTGGTTTTTAATTCACACATGAGGCTGGTGTTTTAAAATAATATACAAGTTATTGAGTTATATGTTGTTATATATATAAAAAATATGATGTTAGAAAACCTGCTGTTTTCAATTTGCAGCTTCTTGTACTTGTTTATCTATACAAAAATGAGACATAAGAGTAAAATTGTCATGTTTATGTTACAGGCCGAAACAGCCAAAGACCTTAAAACACAAGGAAAAGATGTGGAAAAAGAAGTGGAGGAACTTTTTCAAAGACTTAAACTTGAAGTCAAGAGAAACAAACTGAGAGCTTCAGATGCTCTTCAGATAACTGCAAATTCATTACAGTCCAATGGGTCTTGTACTGAGGAGGAACTGATTAATATGTTTTTAAAAAAATTACTAATGATGAACTACAAAGCTAGAAGTATCAGCCTTACAGATACTATGAAGCATCACAAAGAAAAACAACAAAAAGCCCAACAACCATCTGCAGACAATGATGATGCGTTTAGTGCACTTTTTGGAAAAACATCAACGTCTAATATAAGACAGAGCAACACAGACCCTATTCACCCAATGGATGTTCAGATGGCCGTGTTTCATTGTGCTGATGGTTTCCTGAAGCAGATGATGATCACTAAACTGTCCCAGTGCCGGTACGCCCTGCCTCTGCTTGTTCCTGATATATTCACTGATCAGATTGAGTTCCCTCTCTGGACATTTAGAGAAATTAACCAAAGCTGGAAAATGATAAACAACAACAAAGACATCATCAGTCAAATCCAGCCGATCTACAAGGCAGAAACTCCAATGGTGTTTTTCTTCAGGTTTGGCTCAGTGTCCTCATCCAAGTCTGAGTTGATGAACAAGCTGATCAATGAGAAACACGACACGTTCTTCCACAGGAACTGCCCAGGCAGCAGCAGAACCAGAGTCCTGATGGATGGAGTGGTGGAGATCGCCTGGTTCTGCCCCTCTGGGACATATGATGATAAATTCACTGAACGCGTTGCATTCTGTAATCTACACGGTGATGCGGGAGACCATGAGAAACAGATGCATATAATGACTAAAATGTCCTCAGTCAAAGTTGTTGTTTTACCAAAACTGGACAGAAATGACAAAAGTGCAGAAAAAATCCAAAAACTCTACAAGGACCCAAAGCCACTGATTTGCCTTCTTCCTGAGGATGATTCACCATACACCGAGATGGGGACTGGAAAATATAAAATTGGTTTGAAAGACAGAGGTCAAGCAGATATATCTAAAGATCTCAGAGAAGTGATTACAGATAGCCTCTCATTCTCATCTTCACAATCACCTACCACTTTCAGACTTGAAAATGTGGCCGCACACTCAGACATCAGAGTAGATCAGGAAGATGTTGATGACTGCAGAAGAGGAAGAGAAGCAGCTCAAGAAATGGTGAGTCTACTGGAGAAGAAAGATCTGACCAAAATTAAAGAATCCTTTCTGCCCTGTCAGGGCAAACTGTGGCATCAGTGGTGTCAGAAGAATAAAGAACTAAATCGACCACAAGGGGATGCCCCAGATATGGAAATTAGTAAAAAAAAAAAACTGAGATGATGAAAGTCCGTGAACAGCAGCATAAATCTGACATAAGTAAGTTTATACATTTATTCGTGGAACAAATGAACTCAGGTGCTGCAAATGAGTCAAAGTTTTTTCTTAAATGGCTCAGAATCCTCCTGGATGAATGTACCTCCACTGACCTTTCTCGTCTGCATCATAAATATGATGAAAAGTGGTCAAACATCTTAAAACTGAAAGACAAACCTTTTAAATCTGAAAAACTCAAGGCTGAACTTCTGGAACTATCTAAGAAACTTCAAGCTGCAGCCTTTGGTTTGGAGCACATCCTCAGAGAAATTGGACAGATTTATGAATCATGTTCATCTATGAAGAAGAACAAGAAAGACCTGAAGATTGATTACCGTTCTCTCCCGGGTCTTGCAGCAGAGATGATGATCTCTGGATTTCCACTGGAGTTGATGGATGGAGATGCTGGTCATGTTCCTCCGGACTGGGTCCCTGCTGTTCTAGATAAACTCATCCAGAAACTGGGAGACCAGAGAGTCTTTGTTCTGTCCATTTTAGGGATTCAGAGCTCTGGGAAATCCACCATGCTGAACGCCATGTTTGGACTGCAGTTTGCCGTCAGTTCTGGCAGGTGCACCAGAGGAGCTTTCATGCAGCTGGTCAAAGTCTCAGACGAGATAAGAAAACAGATGAACTTTGACTATATTCTGGTTGTTGATACTGAGGGACTTCGTTCTCAAGAACTGGCAGGAACATCAACAAGACATCATGACAATGAATTGGCCACTTTTGTTATTGGCCTTGGAAATTTGACATTGATCAACATCTATGGAGAAAACCCCACAGAGATGCAGGACATTCTTCAGATTGTTGTTCAGGCCTTCTTGAGGATGAAGGAGGTCAGATTAAGCCCCAGCTGTGTGTTTGTGCATCAGAACGTTACAGACGTCTCAGCTGAAAAAAATACCATGGAAGCAAGGAGACGACTGCAGGAGACACTGGATAGGATGACCAAACTCGCCGCAGAAGATGAAGTCTGTAATGCAGAATGTTTCAGTGATGTCATTAAATTTGATGTACAGAAGGATGTGAAGTATTTTGCTCAGCTCTGGGAGGGCAGTCCACCAATGGCACCACCCAACCCTTCATATTGTGAAAATGTTCAAGACCTTAAGAAAACTATTCTTTCGTGTGTTTCAAAATCAAATGGCATGATGCTGGTGAACATCAAAGATCATATTAAAAATCTCTGGGATGCTTTACTGAACGAACGCTTCGTGTTCAGCTTCAAAAATGCTCTGGAGATTGCCACATATAGAAAACTGGAGACAGCATACAGTAAGTGGACCTGGAGTCTTCGGAAGGCCATGCTGGAAATTGAAAACAGATTACAGAACAAAATAGAAAATGAAGCAATCAGTGGGGTTGAGGAAAGAGAACTTCAAGAGGAACTAAAAGTAAAAAGTACAGAAGTGAAGAAATCTATGTCAGAATTCTTTGAGAGAGACAGCAATGCCAATATACTGATTCAGTGGAAAAAATCTTTCGAAATAAAAATCTCACACATACAGGAAAACATTGTTAGGGAAACAAAGTCGAAATTGAATGAGGTGCTACAGCAGCGAGTCCTAAAGAAAAAGATTGATGCTCAGAGGACACTAAATGAAAACGCTCTCCTTGAGAAGGCCAAAAATCTTGCCTTAACTCTCAAAGACCAAGCAAATAATGAGGCGTTCCTGCAAAGAGATTTTGATTCATTTTGGGAAAATTGTGTAGATGAGATTAAGAAAGACACACCTCAAGGCACAGACATTGACATTTTTAAAGATACAATGGAGGTCCTCGGTGATGCAGATGAAAGTTTCACAGACCCCTCTATGAAAAACAAAAAGTGCAATATTTTCATGATGTCAGACTATTCAGAGTATGTACAGATTCAAAAACTGCAAAAATATATTACAAGTCTATTCGGATTTAAATATTTTCTATCTAAAGAGGATCACACTCAAATCAAAAGCTTAATTTCAGATATTAGAGAGCAAGCAAAAAAAATTATCAGGTCAAAAAACATTGCAAAGATGGGCTACAATAAAAGTTACATTCAAGAACTCAGTGGTTTCATCAAAGCAAAATTAACAGAATATGAGGAAAGACAAAAAGAGAAATATGCGTTCAAGAAACACTTCTTCAGTGATTTGGTCCTTGCCATATTGCACACAGTAAAAACAATAATCAATGAACAGCACAAAATTTTCAAGCAAGCCAATGATCCTGTTCTCTATTTTGCAAGAAAAAGAGAAGAATATTACAGTATTTTCCAGAAATACTGCCAGGGGGGCAACATCAGCTACGATCATAGGTGAGATCATCTGTAACAAACTTAAAGAACCCATTGAGAAGAGTGTCTACAAAAAAACTGCCCGAGATTTGGCAGATGAAATGAAAGCAAACTGTGAATCACTGAATGGAAACAGATCTAATCTGGAGAAACACATCCTGAAGACACTGGCAGAAAAGGAGGATTTTGAGGCATACAAAACCTACATTCATAATCCCAAAGAACACTTCCAGAGTTTCATCAGAGAGGAAGTCAATCAGTACATCACTGATAAGTTCGACACCAGTGTTCTGCCCAAGATGAACGATGATTTAAAACAGAAGGAGAAGCGGATCATAGAAGCAGTGAATAGAGCAACTGAAGTGGTTAATAAACACCATGGAGATGCTGATCTCTGGTTGAAGACTTTCACTCACAAGTTATCAGATGTGCTGCTATTCTCTGAGAATGACCTCAGAGGAGTTAGTCGTGATGATGTTGAACTCCTAAAAGAGGTAATAATAAAAGCAATTCCTTCTATAATATCTGGCATTGGCAAGAAATTCAGTACAAAATCTTTTCCATTGAAGCTGGAATATAACGACAGGCCCGATGAGATACTAAATGAACACCTCTGTCAGTGCTGTTGGGTTCAGTGTCCGTTCTGTAAAGCCATTTGCACCAACACAGCAGAAGACCACAAACCACAACCTCACAGTGTTCCTTTCCATCGAATTGATGGACTGAATGGGTGGCATTATAGAGGAACACAAGATCTTTCTGCAGGTTTTTGCACAACTCTAGTTTCAAGTGATTTGTCTTTTTGCCCATCTGATGAATCTAAAGAATCCATTAAATTTAAAGATTACAAAACTGCAGGAGGGGTTTATGCTGAATGGAGCATCACCCCTGACTTCACTGAGCTGTCATATTGGAAGTGGTTTACCTGCAGATTTCAGAAAGATCTGGAAGATCAGTACAATAAAAAAATTCAGGGTGATGGTGAGATTCCGGGTGAATGGAAAAACCACCAAAAACAGGATGCTATTAAGAGTTTGGAAACATACATCTGAACAAGCAGTCATTTTTATTCTTTGATTTTTGATTAATATTTTAGTTCAAGTCAGAACACCTTTGAAAAAAAAAATGCTAGACTGTTATAAAAAGTTATAAAGCTTAATAATTAAATGCATAAAGCTAATCATTAAATGCAACTAAACTCTTCTGTATAATATGGAGTTCTGAATTACTGCTTTTGATAAGAAAATAGTTTTCGTATGCTTATTTGAAACTTTAAGAGGATCTTTTCCTAATATCAATATATTGTTAACAATAATTAGTTCCTAAATGTATACAAAATACTTATGCTTTTTCCATAAATGTTAAAAACTACAGCAAACAGGTGATTTGAAACTCCTGCAATTACATGTAGTGCAGGTTTGATTTCTGAGTCTGACAATGAATTATTTTGTGACTTTCATAATTATGCTAAGACTAGAGCCTAAATAATAATGCATGTGTCCTATTTCACCTATGATATAAAAGAAAACTGTCCAGCAAATGTATTAAAATTATGTAAATTCTGAATAAAGGTCAGATTTAAATTCTTTCAAGTGCATTTTGTGCCTGATTGCAGTTCACATCCAGACACCCCGAGAATCAAAGCTTTAAGTGATCGAATAACCATCTAATTGCTCTTGAGCACATTAAAATCTAGATGTAAAATCATTTGTAGTTGTTCAGAAACAGTTGTTCTGTAATGGACATGTATTTTGTTATTAACATTCAGCTAATATGTAAGAGGTTAACTTATTACACTGAAATGAGAAAGGGAAAGAACAAAAGATCTAATTACACTGAACAAAATTATAAACGCAACACTTTTCTTTTTGCCCCCATTTTTCACGAGCTGAACTCAAAGATCTAAGACTTGTTCTATGTACACAAAATGCCTATTTCTCTCAAATATTGTTCACAAATCTGTATATCTGTGTTAGTGAGCACTTCTCCTTTGCCGAGAATCCATCGACCTCACAGGTGTGGCATATCAAGATGCTGATTAGACAGCATGATTAGACAGCATGATTATTGCACAGGTGTGCCTTAGGCTGGCCACAATAAAAGGCCACTCTAAAATGGGCACTGTTCATGAATCAACATGAACCAAACACGAGAGTCATCCGAATTAATGCGAATTAAACACGAGAGACATCAGAATCAATGAGAATAAAACACGAGAGTCATCCGGATAAATGTGAATCAAACATGAGAGTCATCAGAATAAATGTGAATTAAACACAAGAATCACTGAATCAATGTGAATCTGTCACAGAAAGGTGAAACAGTGAAGCGAGGATTCATGTGCAGAAATAAGGATATTTATTTAAGTAAATAAAAACTAAACAAAATTACAAACAAAACCTCCCCGTGGGGGGGAAACGAGACAGACATCTGGCAGGAACCGGAAACACTAGGAACATGGATAACATGAACAACGAACCAGCACAGGACTGCAAACACAGGGAGATTAAATAGGGGAACAAACATAAGAGGGTAACGAGGCAGGCAGGTGGGGAAAATTAACCAATAACGAGATAAGATGGGCAGGGTTTTGACAATTGACAGGAGAGCACATGGCATAAGGAAATAACATGACAGCCATGTGCTCACAACAGACCAGACTAAACACAAACGCATGACAAACCGAGAGTGTCACAGCTCTGTCACTAAACCAAGAGAAAACCCAGACCAGGGTGACAGAACTGTGACACTACCCCCCCCCCCCCCCCCCTCCTCAAAGGGCGTTCCCAAGGAGGGACACCAAAAACAAGACAGGAACATCCAACGTGCAAGACCAAACAGCAGACAAGACAAGCAGATCAGAACACAGAAACAAAAAGGGGAGGGAGGGAGGGAGGGAGGGGAGCCAAAACAGAACCAGCATGTCAGTCCACACAGTCTTTAGCAGTGACCAGGGAGGGACGGGAGGGTTGAGCCAGGGAGACTCAGGTGGGCGCTGGCTGGGAAAGGAGCTTGGGCGGCGCCGGCAGGGCTAGACGCTTGGGAACGATCTCTGGGCTGACAGCAGGGTTAGGAACAATCTTCGGGTCCTGTGGTAGGCAGGAAGCCTTCCTCCTCCTCTGTTTCCATGAGCAAGGCGGCGCTACAGGCTCCTCGGCCACCACTGGGGGCACTGCAGAAAGAGTGGACAACTCAGGGACCACCGGACTGGAAACCCCCGAAGTCGGGTCCTCCTGGACCACCGGACTGGAAACCCCCGAAGTCGGGTCCTCCTGGAAAACCGGGCTTGAAACCCCCGAAGTCGGGTCCTCCCAAACCACCCAATTAGGGTAATTAATAGGAGCCTTTCTCCTCCTGCACTTGAAAGGGTGAGGCAATGTTGGAATAACTGCCTCTGGAGACGCTGCAGCAATATCTGCCACTTCTGGGAGAACTGCAGCTTCCCTAGCTGGAGGATTTCCTCGAAGATCCAGGGAATTAACAAATTCCTCTAATGTCAGATGTTCCAGCCCCCTAATCCTCCAAAAATTGATGGGTTTGTCAAGGGCATAGTTAAATAAGTCCTTGAGAGCCGCATCATTCATCCCTAATCCTCCTGCTGCCGCTTTGAATCTTAAGGCAAACTCCCTCACATTGGTTCCCTGTTGACGGAGGGAGGTCAAGGCTGTAAACCTCAGTATGGGCTCATACTGAGGGCAGGAAACGGGAGGCTGGTGGCTGGCGCAAATCCTTATTCCACTGAATCCTCATGTAGGCTAGTTCGTTCTGTCACGGAAAGGTGAAACAGTGAAGCGAGGATTCATGTGCAGAAATAAGGATATTTATTTAAGTAATGATTTCCATTACACAAGAGTAGATTTTAAAACTTCATGCTGATTTGTACTCGGCTTTCGCCAAGATAAGCTCCAACTAAGACGTAGCTTTACAGTAACCTATGCTTCTCCATCCATTTACGCTTCTTTCCATATGGTGAGGTGAATCTCCTTCTGTCTGGTGTTAATGGCTGCAGTGTATTTGGCATGTCAGCACACACAACGGCTGCAACCACAGTGCGGTCCCCCCATTACAACCGTCTGGATTGAGCTGAGTAGGGGACATCTGTAGGGTCTTTAAGTGGGCACCTTCCGTCCTCAGTGTTTCGTCGACTAGCCCACGACACCTCAAGAGGGCTCGACAGTGACTCTGGCGTCCCAGAGTCACCCCCCTCCGTCCCCCACTCAACTCAGCCTAGCTTACTGACCTTTAAATCCCTCCTGCTGCTGAGGTTGCTCCTTCCTCGTAGTTCACATGTGACCTAACCACAATCTCACAATCTCTCCGCAACCCGACCATACGCGCCAACCCGTTTGACTAAGGCTGTCGAGCCCCACTGCCGTCGTTAAAGCAGGTCAGTGGCAACGGTTCCGTATGGCATACTACCGCAAACCACATCTGTCCAAACACCAATCCTCATTCACACAAAATACACAGGACGTAATAACTGTAATTACTATGCAAACTATACAAATAAACCAACAGACTCTTTGAGTTTTTCAAGAATTCTTCGAAACCGTAGCGTGGCAGCCTGTACACAGCCAGCCAGAATCTTTCCGTCTAAACCACAGCCAGTTGCTGCTCCTCTCTGCTGCTTCAGATAAGTTCTTTACTGTGCGACGCAACTCTTGGCCACTGAATCCGACGTCTCTGAGGAACCGGGTTGTAGAGTGTGCCACAAATCCTCGACAACCCACTTTCACTGGATAAACCCGGACTCTCCATCCTCGCTGTTCTGCTTCAGTGGCCAGATGAGCATACCGCAGTTTCTTCCTCTCATATGCCTCATCTACAGCATCCTCCCATGGCACTGTTAACTCTATCAGTTGAACAATGCGTGCTGATCCAGACCACAAAACAATGTCTGGTCAGAGGTTAGTGGTGGCAATCTCAGGTGGAAAAATAAGCCGTTGATCAAGATCAGCCAGCATTTTCCAGTCCCTAGCAGCTTCCAGTTGACCTGGGCGAGAATTGGTTTTAACACCTTTTCTTGGTGGTTGCTCGCCTGGGCGGAGGAATATTGTCTTCTGTGTGTAATGTTTTTCTAGAGCAGGTGGCAACTTATTGGTCATGTTACGCTTGTCTTCCAATGCTAAAGCCAAACATCGCAGTACTTGGTCATGGCGCCAAGTAAACCGACCTTGGCTAAGAGCCACCTTACATCCTGTCAAAATGTGCCTTAATGTGGCAGGTGATGAACACAAAGGACAAGAGGGATCCTCTCCTACCCAGAGGTTTAGGCTCTGTGGTGATGGAAGAACATCATATGTTGACCTGATAAGGAAACTGATCCTACTCTCTTCCATTGACCAAAGGTCTTGCCAGCCCATCTTGCGTTGTTCCACACTCTCCCATCTCATCCACTCTCCCTGCTTGGCCTGGGAAATGGCCTTTATACATCTCATCCTCTCCTCCTGCTTTCGCACCTCATTGACTACCAGCTTAAAAACTTAAAAACTAAACAAAACTACAAACAAAACCTTCCCGTGGGGGGAAAACGAGACAGACATCTGTCAGGAACAGGAAACACTAGGAACATGGATAACATGGACAACGAACCAGCACAGGACTGCAAACACAGGGAGATTAAATAGGGGAACAAACATAAGAGGGTAACGAGGCAGGCAGGTGGGGAAAATTAACCAATAACTAGATAAGATGGGCAGGGTTTTGACAATTGACAGGAGAGCACATGGCACAAGGAAATAACATGACAGCCATGTGCTCACAACAGACCAGACTAAACACAAACACACGACAAACCGGGAGTGTCACAGCTCTGTCACTAACCCAAGAGAAAACCCAGACAGTTGTGACAGAACTGTGACAGAATCAAACACGAGAGTCGTCAGAATCAATGTGAATCAAATTTTTGATGACGAATACGAAAAAATGCAAATGAAAATTTCCAATAAACAACGTATTATTTTCTTCAGCTGAGCACTGTTCACTATGATGCTATTGAACTTCTTGAAATATGATTGAAATCACTTAAAAAAAAAAGAAAGAAAATACAGTAAAGTGCAACATGTAGAGCTCAAGTCTGTCATATCGGCTACACAGAATTATCATGAGAACAAAATTCATATAGGAGAATCCCTTTTTTAAAACCATTAACCATTTTTAAAATGTACATTTGGGTCACTTTTCTTTTCATTTGAATTCTGCATTGCATGCGTCACTCTTTTAGGAAAATAATAAATAGAGGTGCACAAAAGTTTACTGAAATTTGAAAATGCATTTAAATTTTCAAAACCCAAAATACTGCAAAAAGTTCTTCCTCAGTGTTTCTGTCTTGTTTTCCAGCATAAATATCTAAACATTCTTAAATCAAGATACATTTACTGGAGAGACGACCAATTTTGCAGTCAAGATATGCTGCAAAAAATGTTACAAGAAAACAAAAAACTACAGATGTGATTCTGCAATGAACGTATACAGTTTACCACACAATATCGACATCCCTCACTACAAACACCAGCACAACACTGTCCATTAATGTTCAGATGAATGAATAAAGACGAGACACAAACTCACCGGCTCTTCTGGATCTGAGCCTGTTGATTCGCATTGAGATGAAACAATAAATCTGAGATTTGCATGATTCCTCCAAACGTGGGCATTGAAAACATGAGAAAATACACACTAATGTATGTTTTCAACATCAAGAATTTAGGTTAAAATTTATCTGAATAAGGGAATAGGTTTGCCGTCATTATTTAATTTATAGTAAATTTGTGAATCGTGAATATCAATGTGACTCAAACTTGAGAGTCATCCGAATCAATGTGGTTAAAATTGATATGAATAAGGCAAAATGTTTAATTATTTTGTAACAGGTGTCTACAGGATTTGGTAATTAATTATTCATTAATTGCGGTTGGTGCAAATAGTTTTAGCAGAAGATTTAAAGTTCGTAAAGGAGGTAGTGGGTTGTGATGAGAAACAACAGACAGGCACAAGTTAGGTTTGAATGGAATGTAATTGGATATAAAGTGAAAATAATAAACGAAATACAAGCAAATGAATTACAATATCATACAAGCAATACACAATAAAGATCAACCGTGAAAATTTCCCTTGAGTGCACTCTTCTTTTACCCCAAAAACATAGTACAGACCGGTCATTTCAATGTCAAAATGAAATAAAATGAAACAAAAATAAATAAAGTGTCTTTTCTCTCAAAATATCACAGCTTTTTAAATGAATAAGGATCTCAATATCAATCAAATTTGGCTATGGGTAACCATACACCATCAAGAGTTTAATGTTCAGCTAAGTACTGATCAGTTTCTTTTAAAGGGTAAACCCCTGGTCAGAGCCTGACTCCACCCACTGGCAATATTTGAAAAATGCTGGAAAAGTGGGCAGAGCCCAGCAGAGATAGAGGGGACGAACCGAGGGCGGAGCTGAGCGGGGGGGGGGGCGTGCACCTGAGACCCGCAGTGACGGATTGATTGACAGCTGCTGTCAGACTCTAAAATGGAGAGTGACTGGAGTGACGCAGTAGCTTTGCAACAGAGCTGTCATTTGAAGTCGAGGACTTTTCTCCCCCACCTTCACCTGAAGTGGAGGAGGGTGAATTGTCTGTGGACACAGGGTCAGAGCCATATCAATTAGAGTCGCTTGCTCAAACTGCGGTCTTAACTCCAGCATCGCGATCGGCATCTGACGATGCTAGCGAAGCAGCCGTGCAAGGGAGAATGGGGCCATTGTCTGAATGGTAAAACCATAGAGAGGAAAAGAAATGGACACAGCGACCCCATTGATTTCAATGGAGAAAACTGAAGCCCGATTATTGCACTTCCTGCCTGATGGCTGAGCGACTGCGCAGGCTCAAACTGAGCTTGACGACAGTCTGACAGTTGTAAATCTTCTAGTAGCTGTGCCAAGACAAATCTGAATCACCTAATTCCTCAAAAAATTTGTTGAAATATTTTGTCCTTTTGCTTTTATGGACTCTCTATCTATGGGTCGCTACGATTGCCTCATAGACAGTAAAAGATTGCCTGCGAGCTTCTCCTCCTGTCTATATGGTAATTTCTCTAAAATGCGACACAGAGTCGCGTGGTTATGACGCAATCGTTAGCCTAATTTTACAAAGATGGCTTCTACGGGGCCATAACGTAAGATACAAAGTAATGGAGCCTTTTATACATTGTCGTGTTTCTTTAGAAATAAATAATGGACAAATTAAGTCTTTGGACGCCTCAGATGTAAAGTTATTCACTGTCAAAGTGACGCCAAAATGAATGGGAGTCAAAGGAATGCTAACAGCAGGTGATGGTGTGCTACAATGGCGGCTCCCGCGAAGACTTGTTTTCAGTTCCCGGCTGATGGATTATCCCCATGGGTAAAACATTAGCATTATGGCTAAATTAGGCTAATGCTCATAGTAAATGCTAACGGAACTATCAAAAATTTAAAACCCATGCATTTGGGTTAATTTTGGTATGATTGTAGTGTTAATAATTAAGCAGAAAACAGATATTTCAAGTCTCCCTCTACAATTACAAATGATTCTGTCTGAACAGGTGCACCTGTGGGCACTGCAGCTCACTGTCCCTGGGAGAGAATGTGTGTTGTAGGGAGATACCCAAGGTATAGCTATGAAATATGACAAGACCAGAGTGTTAAGTTCAGTTAATTCATTTAATAAGTACTATACACAAAACCAGGGTTCATACAGATAAATAGGTAAACAGAAATAAACAAATTAAACAAAATAAAAAGGTACAAAATAAAGTGCAGCAGATGCAATGACTGTCATAGTAACCTTTCAATGGTTCAAGTTTCCAAAGATATCGCATTCAAACAGATTTTCCACCTCATGAATATGATTGAAGCTGTATCATATACTTGGATATTTATGAACAATATCACACTCATATAGCTATGCAAAATGGTTCTAAAGCTTTAGCCTATCTGATAAAGATATAATTTTGTGTGAAAAATTGCTTTATCAATAAAATTAAACACTAATTTCACATATATTGTCTTTCAATAATTGAAATTCCATTTCATAATTTTCAAGTCAAATTCAAGTACTTCAAGCATTTTAAGCACCTTGTTCGAACCCTGAAAAAACACACAACCTCCACATACCAAATATTAAATAAATCATCCTAACAAAGTAGTATTAAACATTCTCATGTTGTAGGTAGTACACAGGTGTGACCGGATTGGTGGAGTGGGCTGTGTAATGGCACATCCAGGCTTTGAGCCAGTAGCACTAAACCCCTATGTGTTACAAGCTGTATAATGGCACTTACGTCCAGTTATATGGAAGAGACCGTTACAAACAGGTTAGTTCCAGGAAGAAAGGTTAAATTTTATATAAATAAATATAAAAAATAAATAAATACATTTATTTAAAAAAAAAAATGTATCCTCCACTTCAACATACATGTGCACCACCTGTCTTTCAGCGTGGTGTAGAGGTTATCCCGGGACACTCTGTGAAAAGCTCCATCAGTGTGCCTGTCACACAACACACTCCTGTTAGGCATTCTGGCCTGGGTGGCTGCACAAATTAATAATAGATTTGTTCTCAATAAGCAGCGAAAGTACAAAACAAAATGATATAATCTTGACTATATGATGAAACATTCAAAAGCTCCATAGTATTCAAAATCACCTTTGCTTCTCCTCATGGGCTTCATGTTAGCCTGCAGATCTGGAGCTGACTGGTTCAGTCTGGCACCCAATTTCTCTGGTCATAGTAGGCAAAAAAAAAAAAAGTGTTATGGTTTACAATTACAGTCTTATATTCAGTCATTTTAAAGATTTTAAAATGTTTATAAATACTATTAGTTAATTAACAAACTTCTGAGGTAATTTTCTCCAGGAGTATTACTATTACCAGTCCTTCCAGAAAAACTTGAGTTGTTTTGTGATTGTTGCGGGCAAAAATCCCTGATTATGCGGCCCGTTTTCTTAAAAAATGCGATAGAATATGCGGGATATTTAAGCAATTTTATGCGATGAAATTGCGGGAACTTGCAGAAATTGCAAAAAACTGCGGGAACTTGCAAAAACTGCGGTTTGATGAAAAAGAGAGAAAATAAAGTGATTTCCCAACACCCTGCTCTCACTAGGATACTACCTTAATGTAAAGAGTCATTTCTTATTACTTCCTATGATAAGCAAGCATACTACATCATAGAAAGTGCTGGAATATTTCAGTTCTCATCTTGTTTTATTTCAGACTTAAATAAAAACATCAAACTTACAAAACACGATGAGTCAAACAAGTTCTGTAGCTTTACAAAAGGAATATGCTACAACTTCTGTAAAAATGAATAAATAAAATATAAAAAAAAAAAGTGTGCTCCTGTTTTACAGCTTTTCGATGATGTTCACGTCGCGTAATGGGCTCTATGCATGATCGCTTCCGCGTTTTGTCTCAGCCCGCCCAGTTACATTCGGTGCTGCGTCAGAAGCCGGTTTTGCATTAGGTGGAGACAGGCACGTGCTCAGGTAGGGCTCAACCTGTGCAGAGCACATGCCCTTTTTGCCCTTACACTCCGAAGTGCCCTTTTTTTGGTGGTGTTTTTTTTTATTTTATCAATGCTATTGGTCACCCTTTACGCCTGTCTGTCTGTTTTACAAATATTTAGCCAATGAAAGTTCTTAAAACGAGCTTGTGTAAATCTTATTCGATCCTCAAGCTGTCAGTAAGCTGATAACTCCGCCCCCTCTATATTCACTGAATCAACTGAAGTTCACAGCAGCCGCACTGTAGACAGCAGCTGAACGAAGTTTTGCGAAGGGTAAATAAATATCTTGTTGTTTGAATAAGTACTACTAAACACTATGTCTATAAAGACTCATATTTTATTTATTTGATGTCTGACTCACTGACGAGACATGTGGGACGAATTGCAATTTTGGCCAAATGTATTTTACAACAGAAAAAAATGAGCGCCCCGCCTATATAGTTAACGTTAACAAACTAGTTTGTAACCTGTTGATGAAAATGTAATGTGATGACGGCAGTTGCCCGCGCCGTTTTATTGACGGACAAAAAGAATGCACATTTGCACACATTCGCTGGTCAAAAACGATGTATTGATAAGTAATTAAACAACATATAATTTGTTTTTACCATCAGAAAATCATAACAGGTGCGCCCCCGCGCATATTATGGCAAGCCGTTTTAACTTTTATTCATTTTCAGGATATGAATTCTTGATATCAACAATTCAATTGTTGATATCAACAATTACATTTTTGATATCAGAAATTTAATTCTTGATATCAACAATTGAATTCTTGATATCAACAATATAATTACTGATATCAACAATAGAATTCTTGATATCTGTAATTGTATTTTCAGTAGTGAAATGTCACCATAGGCTGCCATTCAAAATTAATTGTTGATATCAAGAATTGATTTCTTACTAGTAGAAATATAATTTTTGATATCAATAATTACATTGTTACTAGTAAAAATGCGAATTCCGGATATCAATAATTCAATTGTCACTAGTTGAAATGTCTATTCTTGATATCAACTATTTAATTGCTACTAGTAAAAATGTTAGTTTTTGATATCTGAAAATGTATTTCTGATATCAATATAATTTCAGATATCTAAAATGGCTTTCTTACTAGTAACAATTACATTCATGATATCAGAAATTAACATTGTCACTAGTGAAAATGGAATTATTGATATCAAAAATGAACATTGTCACTAGTAGCAATTCAATTGTTGATATCAAGAATAGACATATCAACTAGTGACAATTGAATTCTTGATATCAAAAATAAAGGTTTTTACTATAAGAATTGTATTTCTGATATGTGAAATTGGAATTTCAACTAGTAAGAAATCAATTCTTGATATCAACAATTGATTTTGAATGGCAGCCAATGGAGACTTTTCACTAGTGAAAATACAATTACAGATATCAAGAATTATAGTTTTTACTAGTTGAAATTCAGTTGCTGATATCAAGAATTATAATTTTAACTAGTGAAAATTTAATTGTGGATATCAAAAATTAGCATTGTTAATAGTGGAAATGTAATTTCTGATATCAAAAATTGCCATTGTTACTAGTAGAAATCTAATTCCTGATATCAATAACTATTATTTTAACTAGTGAAAACTGAATTGTTGATATCAAGAATTCATATCCTGAAAATGAATAAAAGTTAAAACGGCTTGCCATACTGTTTCGTACTGGAACTTACACAAAGCGACGAGTGATCCTCGTCACCTAGGTAACATATATTTATTTCTTAATAAATATTCTTCTTTGATTTATGATTGCTGATACACTTAATTTATTAACATTTAGGCTAATCATGTTATGGTAATAATATTAAATTATGGTTCATTCAAGGCTGTTAATATGCACGGCTACTTTCCGCTCGTACTCACGTGTATAAAATGTAGTAAAACATGGTTTTACTACAGTAATGTTGTAGTAGTAACTAAAAAATAACATTACAGAAGATCACTGTGAAATCTTTATATTTTATCATGCAGAATGTAATTCATGATTTAATTCATTGCAAGGCTTAATTTATTTGATCCAAAATACAGCAAAAACAGTAGCGTAATATATTGTGAAATATTTTTACAATTTAAAATAACTGTTTTCTATTTGAATATATTTTAAAATGTAATTTATGTCTGTGATCAAAGCTTTTCAGCATCATTACCCCAGTTCAGTACTCTTCAGTGTCACGTGATCCTTCAGAAATGCTTTTCACTGCAACTGTACTTTTCACACTATTTTATATATATATTTTTTTTTTCATTGCTGGCTTATTTTAGGGAAAATGTAGTGAATAAGAGACCTTCAAGAGACCAACATCCCTTGTCCTCCACAGTATCAAATTTTTGCCAGGTAGGCGGATACATGTTGGATATGCTGTAGTAAAGTATAGTATGTCCAACTCAATTCCAGATTATAAGTAACTATAGCCATACCGTTTATGGCTATAGTTGCTTATTATCTGGAATTGAGTTGGACATAATTACTTAAATTATATTTAAAAATAGTTTGTCAAAAATACTTGACTCATTGCTCTACCTTCCCCTCTTCTCAGTCATACATAATCATGTTAACCAAATAATACAAATTAGCTTATAAAACCAAACAGAATAGCTAAAAAAAGAGAGAATATATATATATATATGTTATTGAATTTGTCAGGAAGATGTGACTATTTATTCATTTTATGTAGGCTTACTAAATAATCTTGATATAAAGAAAGGGAGGGGGGGGGGGTGCCCTTTTTCAGTTTCAGCACATGCCCCTCAAAAGGTCTGTGCACGGCCCTGGGTGGAGATAATGGCAAATTACACTTGCTGTTTACAAAAACTTCCTGCGGTTAACGTGAATGATGTTAACAACACTGTGAGGCAGTTAGCTGTCACACATAAGAGTAAGAAAGAGAAAAGCTTTAAATTATATATTTCGACCTACATCGACAACTTTGAGGGTGAGTATTGTCTCATATCGTGCAAAATCCGACTAGCGAATCAGTTTCTAAAATCGTTGTCTCCGTTTCTGAGAAAATGAATTTTATTAAAGTTTTGCCACTATAGAGGGAATGCATTAACGTCACTTTCCCGCCGGAACACGCCCCCTCAGCCGGACTGAGTGGCAGAAGAGCTGCTGCGTGACTGGATTTAATAGGGGAAACTGCGAAAACGCAAGTAAAACAAACGATTATCAGTTTAAACTAAAGATTGGACTCAATATAGTGTTCCTTACAACTTACTAAAGATCCAGTGATCCATGGATATTGACATGCAGCCAGGAATCGTGTTTCCTGACATTTATATGAATTGCAGCGATCTATTTGCTTCTCTGTTCTGTAGCTTTCGGTAGTCTGTAAAAATATACCTCATATTTCTTGTCAAATCTAGTTGTACAGTCAGTCTCAAAGCTCTTTCCCGTTTTAGACGCGTTTTGTGTGTTTTTCCGCAGCATTCACGCTGAAAACCAATGCTGCCGCTCAGTCTTTTTGCCACTTAGTGGGCGTAACCGCAGTCACTCCGGCCAACGGTGACGTCACGTGCATTCCCTCTATACACTTCGCTATAGAACGCGCTATGCGGAAGTAAAGATGCTGGCTGAGATCCTACCGGATCATACGTCAGCAGCGTTCGTGCATAAAGCGCATTACATCACTTCATAATGTTCCCATGGCAACAGGGGGAAATGGCTGCTCTTGTGTGAACCAAACGCAACATTTTTCAACTTTCTGCTAAGATATATGTGACTTTTTTGCAACGAAAATGCGGGGATTATGAAATCATGCAAGCCCAGAATATTTTGTGCGGAAATCGGCAATTTATGCGGCGAAGGTGCGGCGTATTTGAAAAAATGCGGCCCCCGCATAAATATGCGGACTTTGGCTGATTATGCACTAAATCATGCGATCGCATAATCGCGTTTTTCTGGAGGGACTGTATTACGTTGTTATTATTATTCCTAAGTACATTAATCTGATGAGTTTTATCGAGTTGATGTCAATAGCGCATGCTTTCTCTAGGCATATTCATGTTTGCCGCTATGTGAAAAAATCCAGCAAAATGCCCCACGCGTTTGTCGACCCCAGAGGATTAACTTTAGCCTAACCATAAATTGATTAAAATATATATATGATCACTCACCTCAAGACGCCGCTGCGGTGGTGGAGTCCATGCAGGAAGAGCAGCATTTGGCACTGCGTTGCTTTTCAGCGCGAGCTGTGTGGAGAAGCCCATCTCCACCTCTATTGGGTTGGAGAAGCAATCCCGCGTAAAATGCAGTTTGCACACTCCAGCTCTAGGTGGGAACTCACGGTCTTCCAGGCCAAGTGCATGGAATGGCAACCACTGGCGCCTAATTTCCAAGTCTGCTGGAAAGCTATGCAGTCCAGCTGTGCTGTTGCAACCAGCAACACTACACCTACGTACCATCCTGACCACTGATCAAGTTCTTAGCAACACCATCCGCTGCCCGCTGGTCAAACTGTACAGCCTCTCTGCTCAACCCGTTAATAAATGCATCGATCCGCAGAATTTGTTTGAGTTCTTTAATGGTCTAGTGGTACAGAGGTGACAGACAGCACCTTTGATGTGCGCAGACATTTCTTTTACAAACAGATCTTTTGCCAAGTGTGTCAGAGGTTACGGGTTCTAATTCGCACTCGTAGTTTTTTTTTCTCGCATCAAAACTGAATATGTTCATCAGTGGTGACAGTCTATATCAAGCAGGGACACATTTGTGTGCATTTTATTTTGTGATTTCACCAGAATGAACAGAGTCTCCGCAACGGCGATAGATTGAAGCGCGCGTCCGAGTGAAGACTGTGCGCGCCACAAGATAACACTGTGTCCATGCAAGTGATCGCCGCGGCAACGAGCGCTCAGCTTGAATTCAAAAACAACAGATTTTAGCGCTAGATCTCTTATTTAATAGCGAACTAAATGAATGCTCTGCTAGTTAACTGGAGATGTTTTATTTATTTGTATTAGGTACATCCGTGCCTCAATGTTTCAAAAAGTGGTGGGGGACAATATCGATCCTGAGAAAAAGTGGTGGGACACGACTTCACTGGATCTAAACAAATCAATCTAACCATAGATGTGACCAGTAGTGGTAGCTTTCTTAATCTATTTAAAATAATTTTGCAAGGGTTCTTGCAAAAAATATTTTTTTTTACCAAAAAATACCTCCTCCCCCCGTCCAGTGGTCTACAAAATTTCCCGGTAGATTTTTTGGTCCCACTCCACCCCTGGTTTTTATACTGCCAAGGGCGTGGTAGCTCGTACCAAGGGCGTGGTGAGCTGGAACCTACTTACATCACCTGCCACCGCTTAGGTCACCTGCCACCGCAAACATAGGAAAATTCAACTGCAGTAGCCAGCGTTCAACCTGAAGAGGGCAGCACTCAGACGTTTTTACACCATATATTGTAGAATTAAAACGCTTTATACCCAAATGTCAAAAAAGTTACTCGAATCAATGAACAGCACTAATAAAGCCCCTTTCTTACAGATCATTAAAGGGATAGTTCACCCAAAAGGTGAAGTAAAAAGTAAAAAGTTTAAGTAAAAAAAGTTGGTTTAGGGTTTAGTTACCCTTTAAAGTCACTGTATTTGTCAAGTCAAACCCAAAGGGGACCTTAATAGCTCTCTAGATAGGAAATGTCTTATCGTAAAGAAAGACTGGTGAATGAAAGAAAGGATATAATCCTCTCCTTTATGATTTGTTGTCCTCCTTTCTCTGTAGTAGATTTGGTTGGCTCACCATCAAACGTGAAGTTTCACCGGATATCACAGGAGTATCACAATCTGTAGAATCAAGGAAAAAAATAGAACACAAGGAAGAAAAAACCTAGCCTCTAACAATCGTTTTTTTTCTCTCACACAGGCGCATGTTACCAACAATGGCGTCGGTGATATTAATCGTTTTTTTTCTTTTACACAGGCGCGCATGGCTAACAATGGCGTCGGTGAACGCCGAATACCCACGCCGTTCACTATAACTCCGGAGTAAAATGTGACTCAACAATATTCAATCAGCTTCTCCATACACTAGATGGTATATGAAATGAATCAGTTTAACGCTTCTTTACTTTCCAGAAGGTTTCCTTTTAACTATATTACTTTAAATTAGATCGCAAAGATCAGCTCACATCTTTCCTCCTCTCTCATGCTCAGCTTTATCTCCTCGTTACGCAGGCGCGCGCGCGCAAACGCGCGCGCACACACACACACACACACACACACACACACACACACACACACACACACACAGGATGCGTGATGACGGAGCGCTCTCATTGGTCACTATTCAACTAAATAACTTAAAACTTCAACTTTTTTCTTAAATCACTTTTACACTTCACTTTTCAACCTTTATTTAGGAAAATAAGGTGTTAATAAATTGTGAGTACATTAACTTAATTCTTTTTTAATTTGACTGGGGTTACACTTTAATTTGTATTATTATTATTTTATTTACTGATAAAATAAATAAAAAATATATATAAAAAATTTTTATTTAGCCTACTGTTTATTTAACAGAGACAGCGCACAATTTAAACAATTGCACCAGAGTTAGCTAACAGCTAATTTGCATCTGTTGTCCCTGGGCAGACAAAACTAAAACAGAAGACACAAAGCAAGCACTAAACAACAAATACACTACATAAATTTACAAAATACATATTATCCATCAATTCAAAATTGATAAAAACGCAGTGCACTTAAAGTCTAATGTAATATAATATAATTAATAAAATAAATATAATATAATATAATTAATAAAATAAATATAATATATTGTAATATATATTAATATAATATAATTGTTACAATTAATAAAATTATAATATAATATATACCATGTTTACTGAGCATAAGATAAGAAAATAAAGTGTTATATAATGTTACATCACTAGAGGGCCATAATTCACCATGAATGTAAAACCTCTGAAAGATCATGTGACCAAAACTCTCAAGACAAAGAAACACATTCGCTTGAATTGGAGAGGAAAGACAAATCCAAGATTCAACTGTTTTTAACTGGTAATTTCTCTAGTCTCAAATGAAAAGGAAATGACATTATAAAAGAATAAAACAAAACTGTATAGATCAGTATTATAAATGTGAAGAATAACAAAGAGTCTGCTAGACTGATATACAGATGTTATGATTAACATTATATTGTTCCTTCAGTGTTTAAATCCAGCAGATGGAGTTGAAGGTCTTTCCCGGGAAACGGGTCGTCGCCATGACTCCCACAGTCTCCGGAGACCTGTATCCATGGAGACGACCCTGTCCAGTGCAAGTGGCCAGAGATAGTTGACCTTTGACCCGAGGGTCACTCCGGGGGTCAGGGGTCAGCGGTGGCCGGAGGGCTGGGACGTACTCACACTGATTGGCTGTCGTTTTAACCGGCTCAACCTTCATCAAGATGATTAGAATATTGAACAATTTGCCGGGTATGTAAATCGCTGTGAACTCGGCACATATGATGACGTTTCTCAGCATGCATAAAACATGACATAAAACTGCAACGGTTTAAAATATTCCTTTTGTTCACGAATAGTGAAGAATCTGGAAAGGTTGACTGACAGAATCACCAAATTGTGGTTTAAAGTCAAGATCATTATATTTCACCCCGAAATCCAAAAGGAAAATTGCATTATTTTAATGACAATTGTAAAAAATAAAAATTGCTGCTTTAATTTTTTAAGTACAATCAACTTGGATGTTTAAGCCATTTCAACTTAAATTACATTAAACTGGCTTAAAAAAATCTTGTTGAAATTGCTTAACTTATTTTTAAGAGTTAAAGCAATGTAAAAGCATAAGTTGTCATTGATCATTTAATTTTTTACAGTAGGCCTACATTTTCTCCCCAGTTGTGTGGACATTCTAAAATCATAATTTTGGTAAGGTTGCACTTTACTACATTCATTAACAATTCTGAAGCTTTTATGAATCTTAGTTGATGTTAATTTCTACATTTACTAATACATTATTAAAATCAGAAGTTGTATGTCATTATCATTTTGTGGAGTTAACATGAAGTAACAAATACCAGTTGTTTTTTGTTTACTAATGTAAACAAAGATGGATAAATATTGTATTGCTTATTTTTAGTCCATGCTGGATAATGCATATCTTACCATCGTTAACATGCATAATTAATGTTAACTAACACACTGTACAAAATATATATTATTGGTTTAACTTTTTAAAAGTAATTTCCCCTGGTTGTCTTAACATTTTGAATTTATTGAAATTAAATTTAGAAACTCAAAATATTGTTATCTGAACCTCAATTATCTGAGTTGATTTGACAAAAAATAAAAAGTTGTGATAACAAATCATAAAAATAAATTTTTACCTTATTGTTAAGTTTTACCATCATTTTTATGAGTCACATAGAGTATCTTTGCATTAAATGCAATATTCTGTTATTTAAATCAGCATAAATTAAAGCCAGTATAACAAATACTACAATGATGTAAAAATGACGAACAATTTAAATAATATGCTATTTGTTCACATTACAATAATAAGAATGAGATTTTTATGCATATTTTTCAGGAGATTTATTTATGCATGTATGCATGAACTGATCAATGTAAGCAATGCAAGTCGCTTTGCATAAAAGCATCTGACAAATGCATGAATGTAAATGCAGATTGTTAAACGTTCTTCTGGATGAATGCATTTGCAAAAGGCTCCGCCATAGTCCATCCCAGAGGGGTGTGTGTGTGTGTGTGTGTGTGTGTGTGTGTGTGTGTGTCATCATGGATGGGAAAAGGCACGTGATCAAAGCCTTCTTCCTCCCAATAATTTATGCCCTGCAGCAGATGGCTTGTCAATATCAATATATTAATTTAAAAGCAGAAGCAGTGTGTTAGAGTCCTGGAGTGTGTGTGATGAGCACAAGGGCAAAGAAAGGAGACACACTTCCAGAGATTACAGCGAAAGCAGAAATAAAAAATCTCCTGCAGTTCAAATTCAAATAAAAAAGGCATCAGGAGAAGAATGTGATTAAACTGAGATCCTGACAAGAGTAAAGCATTTATAGATAATAATACTGTTGAAGATCTGTCATGAGAAACATCAGGTTCGCTTTATTCTTTAGAATTTTAACAATAATATATAAAGCCTTTGAATCAGACCAAGAGCCCCAAAATTGTTAAATGATTAAAAGTCTTAATTATTCTAAAAATAGATTACTGGTAGTGCAATATATATATATATATATGCAATTATATTTTACATAACTCATAGGTTATCATAGGTATTCATAGGTTATCATAGCTCATAGGTATTCTCTTTTGATCAGAAATACAGTAAAAATTGCTAAATATTATTGTAATGTAAATCATCTGTTTTCTATGTGAATATATAGTAAAGTGTAATTTATTCCTGTGATCAAAGCTGAATTTTCAGCATCATTACTCCAGTCTTCAGTGTCACATGATCCTTCAGAAATCAGTATAACATGATGATTTGATGCTTAAGAAACATTTATGATTATTATCAATGTTGAAAACAGTTAATATTTTTGTGGAAATGCATTTTAGTTTTCCTGAATTCCATGAATTCAAGAATTACCAAAAATCCTGATTGTCTAAATCAATTAAATCAAGTGTTTTCTCAGATTGTCTAAATCATGATGCTTTTAATTACTAATGCGCTCTGTTCTCAAATGGCCAATTTTCTCGTCTCAGTTTCTCTGTTTCCCGTTGCATCAGTTTGCCACTGAAAACCTTTCCGCTTATAGACACACTGGTTTTGCTGTGTAATT
The DNA here is from genome assembly GCA_026230005.1 of Gila orcuttii. Lineage (NCBI taxonomy): Eukaryota > Metazoa > Chordata > Actinopteri > Cypriniformes > Leuciscidae > Gila > Gila orcuttii. The sequence continues at coordinate 2,196,045 of JAPDVR010000008.1, read as the reverse complement.
CTAGGACTAGATTTATTGGTAAAGTACTCTGTTATTTAAAAAGGGGGTAAATAGCACCTGAACTCTCTTGACCTTTTCTTCCGTGCTAATAAAACATTTCCAGTGTGTGACACATCATAAACGCCACGAGCGGGCCGCGTTACGTAACGTCCCTCCTGGAGAATTAAACACAAACAGTTGACCTCTGACCTCTGACCTTTGAGTTACTGAACCCCTGAACCGTTCTGAGAGAGCCGGACAGAGAACAGGTTCACCCCATTGATTTAGTGAAGATTTTTATTGAGTAAAACATCTCTTTTAATGCTCTAATGTCTGTTTATGGAAGATGGAGCAACAGTTATACTTTATTCCTTCACTGCACTGAATACGGGAAACATCACAAAAGATCCTGTTTAAAAGCTTTTATATTCTCGCCACAATTAAAGCTCAACTGATGCTAAATCATTTGCAAATATACATTTTTGTTTTGCATCTCAGTAAATGTTTCTGGTCACTTACGAGCCTTTATAGATCTGATTATGGTGATCAGAGAAATGGCACATGAGAGGTCACCCCTTCTGACCTTTGACCTCTGACATATGGCACTAAAAATGTGCCTAGTAAAATTTGAAGTGACCTACTTGCAGGAACACCTGCAAAAAACACACACAAACACACATTTTATATGTATATATTGTCTAAAACAGATGTTTTGAACTACAACTAACACCATAAAAATTACTTGAAATAAAATAATCGTCAACTAAAATAAAATAAAATATTTAAAAACGTTTATTTTGTTTAACTTGATGTACTAAAATAGCTAAAACTGAAAAAAAGAAAAAAAGAAACTAATAAAATAAAAAACAACTAAATGTCTAACAATTTAATTAAAATCCAAACAGAGAATTTAAAAACTAATTCAAAATATGAATACAAATTATAATAGTACCTCAATTTACTAAAATAACTGGAATAAAATGAATAAAAACTAAATTGGCACATTTAAAAAAACTAAGAAAAATTACAAAACACAGACAATTACTTAAAATGTAACTAAAATTAAAATAAAAAAGAGAATATAAAAACTATTTCAAAATATTAATAAAAACTATAATACCTCAATTTACTAAAATAACTGGGGAAAAAATGCAAAAAGACAACAAAATAATCTCAAATGTAACTATAATTAAACTCAAAACAGAAAATATATAAAAAAATATCAACTATAATATTACCTCAATTTACTAAAATATCTACAAAAACTGAAATAAAATTCCTTTAAAAAGACAAAAACAACAAAATTAACTAAAATTTTACTATAATCAAATTAAAAACAGAAAATATAAAAAATACAAACTATAATAGTACCTCAATTTACTAAAATAACTAACTGAATTACAATTAATAAACTAAACAGGCACATGTAAAAAAACGAATAAAAATGACAAAAACACAACAAAATTACTAAAACTTTAAATACAATTAAAATGAAAAATATTAAAATAAAACTAATTCAATATTTACTAATTCCAGTTGAGAGAGAAGAATCATAATATGCTTTTTCCATTAGACCAGAGGTCCATAATAAAGGGTCCCTATTATGGATTTTTGAAAATGACCTTTCATGTAGTGTGTAACAGCTCTAAGTGTGTAACAGCTCTAAGTGTGTAACAAAGCTCTAAGTGTAACATAGCTCTAAGTGTGTAACAGCTCTAAGTGTGTAACAGCTCTAAGTGTGTAACAGCTCTAAGTGTGTAACAAAGCTCTAAGTGTAACATAGCTCTAAGTGTGTAACAGCTCTAAGTGTGTAACAGCTCTAAGTGTGTAACAAAGCTCTAAGTGTAACATAGCTCTAAGTGTGTAACAGCTCTAAGTGTGTAACAGCTTTAAGTGTAACATAGCTCTAAGTGTAACATAGCTCTAAGTGTGTAATAGCTCTAAGTGTGTAACAGCTCTAAGTGTGTAACAGCTTTAAGTGTAACATAGCTCTAAGTGTGTAACAGCTTTTAGTGTGTAACAGCTCTAAGTGTGTAACAGCTTTAAGTGTAACATAGCTCTAAGTGTAACATAGCTCTAAGTGTGTAACAGCTCTAAGTGTGTAACAGCTCTAAGTGTGTAACAGCTTTAAGTGTAACATAGCTCTAAGTGTGTAACCGCTTTTAGTGTGTAACAGCTCTAAGTGTAACATAGCTCTGAGTGTGTAATAGCTTTTAGTGTGTAACAGCTCTAAGTGTAACATAGCTCTGAGTGTGTAATAGCTTTTAGTGTGTAACAGCTCTAAGTGTGTAACAAAGCTCTAAGTGTGTAACAGCTTTAAGTGTAACATAGCTCTAAGTGTGTAACCGCTTTTAGTGTGTAACAGCTCTAAGTGTAACATAGCTCTAAGTGTGTAACAGCTCTAAGTGTGTAACAGCTCTAAGTGTGTAACAGCTCTAAGTGTGTAACAGCTTTAAGTGTAACATAGCTCTAAGTGTGTAACAGCTCTAAGTGTGTAACAGCTCTAAGTGTGTAACAGCTCTAAGTGTGTAACAGCTCTAAGTGTGTAACAGCTTTTAGTGTCTTTAGTAACAGCTTTTAGTGTCTGGATAGCATCATGCCGAGAAGAAGCTCTGCTCTACAATGTGAAAGTAAAGTAAGTTTTTTTTCACTGCTCAAGGACGAGCATGTGAAGAATCAGTGGTTAAAATTCATCTTTACCAATATCACAGCAGTATAACCCTAAACTTTTGCTGTGTTCCCTTTATTTTACTGGCGACTGCTTCTTAAACCTTCAATGCAGGATTCACAAACCGCTTGCTCTTGAAAGATGGTGTTCAAAATACTTAGTTTTGAGTTTTATATTGTGTAGGTCTCCTGCTAACTGGCTAACTAGCGTTATTACTGTCTTACTGAAATACTTCAGTTGTGGGCCACTATTACCTAAAACTGTGTCTATTAATGCAGATTGTCTGTCGTTCTCACTACTTTGAGGAAAGGTTAAGCATGAAGTAAGATTTGTTTTTACCACCATTTATGATACATCAGTTATTCACGCTAGAGCTCGGCTAATGTATGCACTGTTATTGATACAGTTTCCACATGTTCACCGCAATATATTAGAAAAATACTCTGTAAATAAATTAGTACAAGTAAAATAATCGGTTTGTTGATGGACATGCACTTGTTAATGCTGATGGTGAGGAATTACAGTTGCAACATCTCATAATGTACCTCAAACTAAGAAACACTAGCTACCTTTACATGGACACCTTTTGGTTCTATCAGAATGAAATCAATCTGATTTATGAATCCGAACACAGTGTTTACATGAACGATAAATAAAGTAATCGGGTGGATGTGCGCATTTATATGTCACAAGCTTCAAATCGGAATTGATTTTTTGACATGCGCACACTGCACGAATACTGACGCTGTTCACGCATAACTATTCTCCTCCATTGGTTCTTTATTTGTTTTAAATATCAGACTTAATATTTATCCGTCTCTGGTCATGATTTGGAGACAATGAGCATATGAACCGTTGTGCCGCTGCTTATATTGATCATGCAGTAAAACCCCGCGCCCAAAACCAGTCATCTGTGGATGAGAGTCTGAAACCAGCACTGGTGGGACGTTGTCCTACTCCACTTCACACATGCTGAGTGAAATGAGGATTTTATAATAACGGGAAACTCATTTAGATGACACTTTATTCAACAGGAAGAACAGCTCGTTCCGTGCGTTATACGTCATTACGCTATTTCAACGTCATCGAACATGCGCAATCCTTTCAGTTTCACTTGAATCCGATCAAGTGTTTACATGTTCTCTCGATCGGATTACAAAAGGAATAAACCCCCCCTTTCAATCCGATCGAAATTCCAATCGGATCGAGCTCAGTCCGATCGATTAAGGTGTTTAGCCTACATGAAGGTTTTTTAGTCCGATTGAGCCGTCAATCCGATTATAAGGGTCCATGTAAACGCAGCTACTGAGTCCTGTTCAAGTCATCCTTGCGTCCAGTTCATCGGGCTCACGCTCGCATTGATATGGTAAAATCGACGTTATTGTTCGTTACTGTGTTTAGTTTAGGGTGTAGGAAGCCTCGTATGGAAGGCCAAAAGGGCCAAAACGTGTGAAACTGTCGTGTTAACACGTAATAACGCGTTGACGCGTAAAATGTTGTACATTAGCACCACCTACTGGTAATTACATGGTGGCACATTGGAAACCATGGAGTGGTTTTCCCTTGCACAAGCACAAAGAACAAACAAATCCTGTAAATTGCACGATTTAATCTAAAATAAAATTGGAACAATGTCTTTAAAAATGGACAATGAGCATAAATAAATAGCATACATAATTATTTTATTATTATTTAAAAAATTTTGAGAATCACTCTGATATATAACTACGATACATCCATCATAAAGGAATTATGCTTAGGGCACCAAAATGGCTAGCAGCGGCACTGGTTACACCCCATGCAGCACTTTTTGCATTCCTTGTATGAAATTACATGTTTATCATAAAGTTTTTCAATTAAGGGTTTTGTCATATTGTTTTACCCCTCTACCCCAAAGAATTACAAAGAGCTGACGTTGTTATGGCAATGGGCGTTTTTGTTTTCGACGCACGCGCTGTACGCAGTAAACCAATCACAACAGACTGAGCCGTCAGGCCAATCAGAGGGTAGCTCGCGGAAAGGCGGGATTTAGAGAGAGTGATTCATCTCACGAGTCGTTTATGAATCATTGAAAATGTGGTGATGTGCAAATGTATATTATGAGGAAATAAAACAGTTTTTTGACCTTTGATGCATGTACACCTGTTTTAGAAGACTCCAAAACAACATTAGGAAACTTTAAAATAGCATAATAGGGGCACTTTAAGGTAAACTGACCTTTAAAGGTCTTCAGTGTGTATTTGTGAAAGATTTAGAGAGCTTTCACACATCTCATCCTGGAAAGGACATCTCTCAAATACTGAAAACAAAGCACACAGGACTAATAATAGAGCACATTTTTTACCACCTAAGTCAAGGATATGGATCAATACTAATAACAATGCCTTTTGCAGCGTTCAGGGGCCACACACACACACACACACACACACACACACACACACACAAACACACGGCTCACTTCTGTAAGGGCTCTCCAATCAGTTCCTCAACTCTCACACACAGTGTATTTTCATAGAGTCTGATTGCACACGCGCCACAGGCCGTGACGAACCCAGTGAAGAAATCTAATGCACTTCAGTGCAAAGTGTCTGCAATCGTTTATGAGGAAAAAGGCATGTGTAGCATTCAAAAGAATATGAGTTGAATAGTGTTTTAGAGTTTTCTTTTTTTAACCCTTTCACGAATAGAGGTCACTATGGACAGCTATTAAAAAGCCATTTTCTTGCACTTGGGTTTTAATGGCATAGTTGCACATCAACCACTACAGTAGAGCCAGACAGAAATGCCAAGTTACTCCAAAATATCCATCCATTCTTTCTATCCTAGGAGACTCTTGCAGGTAAAAGAAAAAATGTTGTAACATCTAAGGAGTCATATCATTAAATTTTCCATTTGTAGATTGGGAGGAAAATCTGATTAATCATTAGTCTATTACTAAATCGGACATCATGCATCACTATTATTTCAGCTACAAATCATACTATTTCTGTGACTGTTGTTCTTGAAAATACTTTATCTGCAGTAATTTCTGGCTGTAAATAAATGTACTTGTGTTATTAGAATGTAATTTGTTACATCAAAAAAGTAATGAGAATACATAATGTACATTACTTGTAATGCGTTACTTACTTGTTACAACAAAAAGTAATCTGATCACGTAATGCGCGTTACTTGTAATGCATTACTTTACTTGTTACACCAAAAAGTAATCTGATCATGTAATGCGCGTTACTTGTAATGCATTACTTTACTTGTTACACCAAAAAGTAATCTGATCATGTAATGCGCGTTACTTGTAATGCATTACTTTACTTGTTACACCAAAAAGTAATCTGATCACGTAATGCGCGTTACTTGTAATGCATTACTTTACTTGTTACACCAAAAAGTAATCTGATCACGTAATGCGCGTTACTTGTAATGCATTACTTTACTTGTTACTCCAAAAAGTAATCTGATCATGTTTTGCATGTTACTTGTAATGCATTACTTTACTTGTTACACCAAAAAGTAATCTGATCACGTAATGCGCGTTACTTGTAATGCATTACTTTACTTGTTACACCAAAAAGTAATCTGATCACGTAATGCGCGTTACTTGTAATGCATTACTTTACTTGTTACATCAAAAAAGTAATCTGATCATGTTTTGCATGTTACTTGTAATGCTTTACTTTACTTGTTACATCAACAGTGGCACAGTGGATAAGACACATGCCTTTGGTGTGAGAGACCCGGGTTCGAATCCAACGTGAGACACCAATGTGTCCCTGAGCAAGACACTTAACCCCTAGTTGCTCCAGAGGCGTGCGACCTCTGACATACATAGCAATTGTAAGTCGCTTTGGATAAAAGCGTCAGCTAAATGAATAAATGTAAATGTAAATGTCATTGATTCAGAAAAGTAATCTGATTACATAACGCACATTGCTTGTAACACATTGCTTTACTTGTTACCTGATATGTGTAATATGTGTAAGAAAAAAAGTTAAAATCTTGTTTTTCATGCCTTGAGAGCAATAAAAAAGCACACAGTAAAACCCTGAATGTGGTTATCATAATTCATGCATGAAAGGGTTACTGTACAGGAATACTGTTGGTGGTCGCTGAAACCTGCCCTAGCAACCACATAGCAACATCCTAGAAACCACTCAGAATGCCTTAGTAACCATTTAAGTCTCCATAAAACACCTAAATGCGTGTCAACCAGCTTCTGTGTCTCTCTATTGTTGGATTCAGCTGGAAATATGAGCGTTTTCATGTTCCTCCCAATTCCACGGATTATTTGTCATCTCCAGAGTAAAGGATTTTTAAAAGTCAACCTGCTCTCTCTCTCTCTCTCTCTCTCTCTATCCCCCTGACGCTCCGCGGCTCGGATCGATACAGTATTGATCAACTCTCTCTATCGCTGGCCAACCAGACTAATCACCCAAACACAAGCTCAACACTCTCACTCTCACATACTGTAAAACTGAACAACACACACACAGTTCTTCATGCATTTAGCTGTATTTGATCTTTTCCCTCTGCTTTACATATCCGTGTTCAGTGTGCGATCCGAGGTCTCATGATATTTTCATGCTCATTTAATATTAAATGTTACACTTAAGTCGTGATATAGATGTGGCCGTTGTCCTGTTTTCAAAGAAAAATATCTTGATTTGCTTATTGTGAAGCAGAATCTTCATTCTCAGAATAAATGACATGCTTTTCTCACACTATATCTCCAGCGTTTTCCATCCTCCTTTGTTCCCTCGCAAAATCAATATGCCTGTGGAAAGGAAAAAATGAGGCTGCCATATTTCTCCTCTGGTTATGATTGGAGGTTTGAAAAGATGCAGACGAGAACTGGGACACCTGCGAATCCAAGCATTCCTTCTATAGTCGGTTTAATTTAATATGCTGAATGAACTGCTTTCAAAATATGAGGATTCATCCCATCATCACTGGTATTTGTGCTGCTGATTTCCCTTTAATGAATGATGTCACTTCCTGTAGGACTATTAAAAAATTAATTCTGTTATTTACAGGAATTGCACAAAAGACTATTTGGATGGACATGAATGAATTGATTAACAGCCATAATAATATTCCCAATAAAACATGTTTGATTTAAACAAGGAGAAAGTATTCCATTTCAAGTCTTAAAGTTAGACTGCAGTACAATCATATTTGCACTTAAACCAAAGAAAAAAGAAAAGAAAATATTACCATTTTTTATATATATTATCTAATACATGATCTATAACAAGAATGAACCATATAGTTCTTATAGTGCAAGTAATATCGCACATGCAATATATTAATATACATACATGAATATCTACACACACACACACACACATACATTTACATACATATATTTACTCTTTCTCACACACACACACACACATATATACAGTATATATACAGTATATATATATATATATATATATATATATATATATATATATATATATATATATATAAAACATACATACGCATACATATACACAGACACTCACACACTCACACACACACACACACACACACACACACACACACACACACACACGAATCCAGTTTAATCCAATTGATTAATTTTGGGTCACGCTTGAAAAGGAAAGTCGAGTTGAGAGCATTGCATTGTGGGATATGGTACCCAGTCTAGTCTAGCTCTGATATATATATAGCCTAAAGCAAACTTTGCACTAAATTTGTTCCCAGAACACAGAAAATGTACATAGGCTCCTGCAGAAATATTAGTATGCCAGTGTGTTTACTGTTGTAATTTATAGATTCGTCCTTCTATAGAGACACGCAGACCTGCATCTGAGCATCTGAAAAGTAATGATGAAGATACAGAATTCCTGAACTAATGTCACTCTCCTCTGCTCTCTGCTCTGATTGGCCAGCTGCTCTCCAGCAGTGTTTGATCAAAGCCTCTCATTGGTCGCATGAGCTCCACATGCAGGTTCATCAGCTGATATTAGCTGATCAATTAATCTCCACAGTAAACACCACTGATTATGTTTCTGTCAGCCCGAGATAAGAGTAGCGGATCATCCCTCACAGAGACCGGATCAAACCAGTCGTGACCCCGGCATGACCCCGACAAGAGTCTAACATGGGAATGAGAAGAGCAGCCTTTAAGGGTTTTATAGGCCTAGAGAGAGAATATCCCAGCTAACAGAGAACGTTCTCAGAAGGTTCTCCTAAAGTTATGAACAAACATCCCACCAATAACATTATTAAAGGATTAGTTCACTTCAGAATTAAAATTTCCTGATAATTTTACTCTCGCCCACGCCATCCAAGATGTTCATGTCTTTCTTTCTTCAGTCGGAAAAGAAATGAAGGTTTTTGAGGAAAACATTTCATGATTTTTCTCCATATAGTGACTTCAATGGGGTCTAAATATGAGTTTCAGTGCAGCTTCAAAGTCTCGACACGATCCCAGTCGAGGAATAAGAGTCTTATCTAGACAAACCCGCGGACATTTTATAACAAAATAAACCT
>JAPDVR010000008.1:2174400-2181900 GCA_026230005.1 Gila orcuttii | reverse complement strand
CATTTAAAAGTGGATTTTTATGCATTATTAAATTATTATTATTGTTGTTCTTGATTTATATTCTCAACTAACTAGTATTAGCTAATTCTACTAATTCTCTTAATCGTGATTTCTTTTTGAGAGTTATATTAGAAATATTTCAATTGGCAATTTTAATTACATTAAATTAAAAATAGTCTTGCGAATGTGCAACACACTAAATGTGTAAAGTTTTTAACATCATATCTGTTAATATGTTGATTCCCCCAATAGCCTAATTATATTTCTGTCTCGCAAATTATGAATTTAAACTAAATCTGTTTATATTAGCGTTACGTCAGTGTGAATGAGTGACAGGTTTATAGTGATGAATTTACTGTATATTCTGTGTTTCAGAAAAAAAGCTGCAGATTGTGCGCGCGCCTGATTCACGCGCGCTCGTGTCGATCAGGTTTCGTCTTATTTCGTGTTTCAAGAGGTTCATTCGCTGCGTTAGACCCGAAATCTGTGTGTTTGCATTGATCTAAAGGCTATTGATTTCCGATCGCATCGATACAGGAGCGCAGAGCGTCTGTCCTTCTTCAACATCACAGAGAAACAGCAGAAAACACGGACAATATCCTGACAAAGAGGAAACAAGTTCAAAAATAAAAACTTCATTATAATAGATCGTCCGACATTAATGTAAAACACTGATTCATTTAGAAGAATTTAGCAGGACCTGAAAGAGGCATCAATAAAAGAGTTTTACTTCATTTTCCTGTATAATTTAAGTGTTTTCACATGATCAACTCAAAACATTTAAGATCATTGACAAAAACTTTCTACTTTTTTTTCCCATTAAACAAACAAAAAACTATATATAAAAAATAACTAGGCTATATATATATATATATATATATATATATATATATATATATATATATATAACATCTGAAATTGGGAAAACATGTTGTTTATTAATTATAATGCAACAAAAAGCGTAATTTGATCAGTTATTTGGATATAGGCCTAATAATAGAAAAAAATGAATTCCGTGATGTAGCCTAGGCTACTTAAAACCATTTCAATAAAATTAACAAGCTATTGGTAAAATATCCGATATTTTTCTTATAGCAGATATAACACGTCATAGGTGTAAAAAAATATCATAAAGATTGCAAAAGTCGTTCTTTCTCGGACTTTCTTTGGTTCTGTGTCTGTAATCAATATCATCAATAACCAGAATAAACTGTTTTATATCATATAAAAATAGCCAAAGTTCCCATAAAAAAAAAAGTCTAATCGAAAAATTGCAAAAGATTCGCGTCTAACTTATTTAATTGAAACCTTTCACTATATTTAATAAATTAGCCATGGCTTATAAAATAATAATAATAATAAAACGACTGAATAAAAAGAGCAAATATATTGTTCGACGCAATTTAAAACACTTTTTAAAATTTAGAAACACAATTATTAAAGAAAACAAAACTGGGGTATTAATGACCATAAATAAATATGTTAAATGTAATAGTCGAAACATGATTTCCTTTATAAAGTTATAAAACAGGCTCACAAACAGGTAAAAATGTCACAGTGTAGGTTAATTACTAAACTATTACACTATTATTATTATTATTATTATTATTATTATTACAACTGACCACAATTACAGGCCTTAGATGATTTGCACATTATATTTGTATCAAATACATCTCCAGAATGATAGATTAAGTAGGTTATAAGAAGTCAGCTGCTTCTAAACAATTGATCAACTTTAAGCAGAACAATATCACAAATGCATTTAAATTAATAACTTCCATCTCTTTCAGTGAAGTTTTACGCAGCGCTCGTGCACAAAGGCAGATTCCCGGGATTTTTTTATTTATTTTTATTTTTAATTTCAGCTTACATTTGCACTTACCATCCTGATTTTGTAAATAAATACATAAGTTGTACAGTGCATAAAATAAGGCTCTTTCTCGTGAAGTTGGCGCGGGTGAGTTAGAGGCTCGCGCTCGTGCACATCCATCACGCGCGGGTCAGGAGCCGATACTGAAGCTCAGGAGCCCCTGCTCCTACAGTAACCGATTCACTGGCTCCACAACACTCATTTATTTCCGATAGAAGCGCTCATCAATACAGGGACATTAAAGCGAGAAGACACAGAGCTCATTTGTGTAAGGTTGAGTAAGACAGCTCTAAAGTGAGGCCATTACTTCTGCAGGATCCGAGCACTAACCACAGGATGAGCAAAAACATGCACAACAACAACAACCATGTTATATTAATAATTATAATACTGGTACACATGCTTTCAGGGAAGATAAAAATATGCTTCATTCTGTCAACCAGCCAAAAATATAAATCAATCATTTAATTTAATATGAATCAAAGGATGTTACACAAGTGAAAAAAGGTAGAACTCCTTAAGATAGAAAACATAATTTTTATAACATGCTAAATTAGTTTAGAGAATTATAGAGCTGTAAAATATTAAATTAGATTAGCAGCTTTACCAAATAAAATAATAAATCTAATGTATAGAGTAATGCAACCAAATGAAATAAATAAAAAACTGTAACACTTTGTTACAGTGTCCTTGACATGCTACTGTAGTAATAATTATAATTTATGCCTAATTACACGCAACTAACCCTAATATTAACCCTATAGTAGTTACTTAATATTACTCAGTACTTAAATGTATAATTACAGTGTAACAAAGACACTTTAAAATAAAGTGTAACCAAAAAACTAATAAATATAGGCCTATTTATACCAATAGTTTTGAGATCACAGACAAACTAAATTTCTGTCAAGCACGAGTTTAGGTTAAAAAATATGTTTGTTTTTTTTACACAATATTACATATGTTACATGCAGTAATAACTATAAAATATGCATAACTACATGCAAATAACCCCAACCCAAACCCTAAGTAGGCCTACATGTAATATTACTCAGTACTTAAATTTAGAATTACAGTGTAACAAAGACACAATTAAAATAAACAAAAATATGATTATATGAATATTATTTTTATGCAAAATATACCTGTGTTTTCACTGCGGCTCGCCGAACACGCTCCTCCTCGCGTCGCGTTGATTCTTCTCTGCAGCAAAACTTTCTGACCTGTGCTCCCTCAGCCCGGGTCAAAAAACATAATTAATCAGTGTCAGTCGATATATCGATCAGATTTATCAATGACCACCCAAAACGAACTACAAGCGTTCCGTGCCAACGCAGGAGAGCTGAAACTGTTCCCGACATCACTCACACACACGCGTTTCTCACAGATGCAAACATGCTTTGGTAAATTATGCCTGACAATTAGTGCAATAAATGGATATTATATTTTTATTTAAAAATGTTTCCCATTTATTTGGTCACAAAAGTGGATGTATTCAATACAATAGGCTAGTAGTCGAGCATCAAAGCAATTGCACATTTAAAAAAATTATTATAAAAACTATTTTTGTAAGAAGAGCAGTTTATACAGGCCTATATTTACAATTATAAACATGGTTAGCATGCAATATATTTGATGTTGCAGAAATATGATCATATGAAAAAGGCCATAATCGTTTGTTTGGATATTAATGTGGTCATGGATATGCATTTTCCGGATTAACAGCATAATAAATATATATATATATATATATATATATATATATATATATATATATATATATATATATATATATATATATATAAATATTAATATAAAGGGTAGTATATATAGATATATCCTAAATAAAGGTAACACTTTATTTTACAGTGTCCTTGTTACATATGTTACATGTACTTACAGTAATAATAACAGTAAATTATGCATAATTACATTGCAATTAACCCTCAACCAAATCCTAATCCTACTCTAACCCTATAGTATTAATGTAGTTGCTTAATATTACTCAGTACATAAATATATAATTATACTATAACAATGACGACTTAAAATAAGTGTAACCCTACACTTACACGTAATTAATATTACTCAGTACTTATTTTTGTAACTACGTCACCTTAAAATAAAGGGTTACACTTTATTTTAAGGTGTCTTTGTTGCACTGTAATTATACATTGAAGTGCTGAGTAACATTAAGTAACTACATGCACTTACTATGGGGTTAGGATTAGGGTTTGGTTTGGTTTAGTTGCATGTAATTATGCATAATTAATAGTAATTACTATAGTAACTACATGTAACATATGTAACAATGACACTGTGAAATAAAGTGTTACCAAATAAAGTGTAACCCTAATAAATAATGTGCTATATATTGGTCAGATATTTGTATATGAGAGCTCATTTAGCTGAGAAAGTGAACTCACACACACACACCAGTGATAGCAGAACAGAAGAGATTTCAGCACTGAGGCCAGCGCACGTCATCACACACACACACACACACACACACACACACACACACACACACACACACAGATGCGCGCTCTCGTTCAAAGACAGACGCGCGTCCCGCCTCTCAGTAGAAGCGCTGTTGCGCAGGGAACGAGCCACACGCGCACGCAACGCTCCGCGATTAAACCCGAACAAAAGCTTCCGCGTGTCGGACTGGCTGACTCTTTCAAATCGATGGATTGGTTTTGAAATCGTTGCGGGGGAAAATACGGTATTTTTGTGTGCAGGTCTTCCCTTCCCTTTCCTTTTCAACGATGGAACTCACGATGGAGAACATTGGAAACATGCACGGCGTTGCATCTCACTCACAAGCGGGGGATCTGATGAATCCCGCGCACGGAAGACCCTCGTCGGCTTCCCATCGGAGCCTGGTGTCCCACGGGCGCTCGGCGATGGTGTCCAGCATGGCGTCGATCCTGGAGGGCGCGGGCGAGTACCGGAGCGACCCCGCGCTCTCCGGACACCTGCATCCGGCCATGACCATGTGCGAGTCCGGCATGAGTTTATCCAACACTTACACCACTCTCACACCTCTTCAACATTTGCCTCCTATATCCACGGTCTCAGAGAAGTTCCATCACGCGCATCCGCACACGCACCCGCATCACCACGCCGCGCACCAGCGCCTCGCCACCGGGAACGTCAGCGGGAGTTTCACGCTCATGCGCGATGATCGCGGCCTCGCTTCAATGGGGAACTTATACGGGCATTATCCTAAAGATATGTCCGGGATGGGTCAACCACTATCCCCGCTTTCCAATGGCCTCGGATCTCTCCACAACTCTCAACAAGCGATTTCCGCGTACGGACCGGGCGCGCACCTTCCCAATGATAAGATGCTCTCACCGGGCGGCTTCGAGACGCACGCGGCGATGCTCTCGCGGAGTGAGGAGCACTTGAGGAGTTTAGGTGGGCATGGGCACGGTATGATCTCGAATCTGAACGGCATGCACCCTCACAGCCACATGCACTCGCAGGGGAACGGATCCATGCTGTCCGACAGAGAACGGCACGGCGGCGGGGGCGCGCAGAACGCGGGCGCGGGACAGGTGGAGGAGATCAACACTAAAGAAGTGGCGCAGAGGATCACAGCAGAGCTCAAGAGATACAGCATTCCTCAAGCTATTTTCGCACAGAGGATCTTGTGTCGTTCCCAGGGAACGCTGTCGGATCTCCTGCGTAACCCGAAGCCCTGGAGTAAACTCAAGTCCGGGCGCGAGACTTTCAGAAGGATGTGGAAATGGTTACAGGAGCCCGAGTTTCAGAGGATGTCCGCGTTGAGGCTTGCAGGTAAGACAGCTTTACATCGGCAGGATTTAGGGAATTTACTCTAGGAGATAAAACAACACGATCTCATGAAAGCGCCTGTCTATACCACAAATATCATTTCTCGTGCCATTTATACGCCAAAAATGTGTTTTTGCTAAACACTGTATACCCGTTGGGTAGGATTAGGGGTGTGGAGTGAGTGCGTATTACACGGCATAAAGTGCGTATCATAAGCACGCGACAACTATTTTGGCGTATAAATGGCGCGATAAATAAAATTCGTCGTATACATGCGCACTTTCATGTGATCGGGCTGGATAAAATGCATTTTACACTCTTAAAAATAAGGCGCCATTTTTGCTTCCGCAAAGAATCTTTGTTTTTAATGGGAAGATAATCTAAAGAAGTGAATTAATCAAAACTAACTTTATCTGGACAATAACTTTATTCTAGATCTGCTGTAAAGCCTAAACAATCTCTGTTACTGTAATCTCCTATTATCACTGTAAAGCTGCTGTGAAACTCTATGTTGTTAAAGCGCTGTAAAAATGAAGGAGTCTTGACACTTTTCCACTATAAAGAACCGATGCCGATAAATAAGCTTTATTTTTAAGAGTGTTTGACACAACTGTGTGCTGAAGCAGTTAAAGCTCGGACTTACTGAATTATATCCTCACGAGACCCTAAATACATCAACATTTCTAATCAAAATATGACTTTCTGTTACAGAACAGAGCTTTGATTTCATACATGAACACTGTAGAGACACCAGGACTCACAGCATGTTTATCAGACACAATAAGTGAAATATATATCAAGATTCCTATTAAATATTAGAAATTGTTATGAAAATGTTGCCAAATATTACTCCCATTATATTTACCCATTTATGGCCATTTTATACCCACATCTTGCATAAAGTAAAATGATAAATCAATTAATTCCGTTTTATCTTTAGTTGAGAATCACCTTTATACAAAGCTTGGTAAAAAGAAAAAAAACTGAAACTTAAAATTTGATTGAATTTAAAAAAAATTCCATTGTTTTTTTGCCTATTCATGTAATTTCATGCCTTTTTGTTAAACATCTGAGTCCTGGTGTCCACTACAGCATAACATATGCATAAAATACCTAATATATTGGTTTCATATTTGCTCTAAACAATGTAATGACATAAGAAAATAATTAATTAAAAAAGAAAAAAATTCTGGGTCTCAGGAGGATATTGCAGTTTTGTATCATAATATTATTATTATGCAAGCAAAATACTTCTCTAAAACAGCGTTAAAGTTTTTGTAAGTTTATTAATAGTTCAATTCAGAACCTTTTGTTTTCGAAATGGAAACCAAAACAAATTGATTTAGCACAATAACTCTACACAATGGCGAAATGTACTTGTTGTGACATGCATAGAATTGTAGCCTAATAATGTCTTTTCGGCAAAGGGTTCCTTAAATTATATTTATAGTTACATTTATGAGCGAGCTTTCTTTGTGTTTAAAGCACCTGCAGTTTCCAAATGCCATTTTACTGCAAAATAGGGTTGTAATCATAATACAAGCCAAAAACACGTTTATGTTTTGCGATTTCGAGGCGTTTTTGTGAAGTGACGCGCGTTGTTTTAGAGAGTGTGTTTGTGATCTGGACTGTGACAATCAAACATTAGAGAACGATTTGCTGTCTGAGGCTGATAAGAGGATGGAGTGACGACAGATGGAGATCTGAGCTCGTAAACACTCGTGTGTGTGTGTGTGTGTGTGTGTGTGTGTGTGTGTGTGTGTGTGTTTCTGCGCGTCCTCTCGCGCACAGACACATTTGATCGCAGAAATATCGCGAGCGTGACC
>JAPDVR010000008.1:2164400-2169400 GCA_026230005.1 Gila orcuttii | reverse complement strand
TAATTAAATACATTATAAATACATTTAGAATGCATTATAGAAATTCATAAATCTACAACTCACATTGTTAGTCGTGTGTGTGTTGAAGCGGGAACAGAAAGTCTCTAACACTCAGATAATCAAATACAGCATTAGTAAACTGATCCTAAATTTGTCTAAAATAATGCATATCTTTTAGTTTTGAGCACACAGATATTAAACTGAAGAATCGTTGCAGTGATTCCCAACAGACTGCAGTCGCACACCAAATACAATTACTGTTCAATTATGGATATTGTAAGCAAAGCCCACATAACTGTGATATTATAGACAATAAAATGCTTTACAAAGGAAAAAGACGACTAGAAACTGACGAGACTAATTCACAACACACACACAAACACACACACACACACACACACAGATTTTATGCTGCAAACTTTGTCAAATCCAGTGTTATTTCATCCTCCAAACAAGCACTTGTTTTCCGGCTATCTTTCATCACACACTCACTAAACACACATCACACTGCCTCTGACACAGTGTGTGTGAAAGAGAGAACGGGTTTGCTCTTTTCCTGAGTCACGTCGAGACATCGAGAGCGTGTTGTTTTACTACAGTAAATCTTCTGCTGATGTCCACAGTCTCATACACTCAGTTTCTCTTTCACTGAAGAAGATCAAACTCAAATCACTGATAATGATGTCGATGCAAACTGCAAACACCAACAGTATATTAGATTTTTATTACACTCATTTGACAGTTTAAATTGTAATGCATTATTCTATGATATTTGCATTGTAAATGTATTCATAATGCATATTATTATAATTAGTTCTATGCTCATTCAAAGTTCCTGTTTTATGTGTAATATTGTTCATGCATTATCCTCTTTAAAGTAGATATGAACAATGACGTATTATAATGTATTATAAGTCTGGCTATGAAAATATGCAATGCGGTACAATGTGTAAAATGTTATGAAAATTTTAGTTTAATCCCTCCATGCAAAAAATATTTGCAGCAAACAACCGAACTTATATAGTTTTGTAAAGATATCTGCGCTTTAATAAGTGCTTACAGATCATTTTCACAGATTTCTACAGCACAAGAAATGATCCATCGCTGCTGTAAGTGACGGACTATAAGAGCTTTTAACAAGGACACGAGTGTCTCATAATAATCCAGCGCAAATATAAACACATAAAGATTCGTGTGATTATTCTACTGCCTCATGAAGGAAAATCAGCTTTTCTCCTGTATTTAAAGCAAATCGTACATTATAGCAGCTTGGTGAGGATAAAATACTAGCATACTAATGCAATGCAACTGCAAACATTTCACAGAAGGCTATATTCCTCTACAGGCACATGTTGAATTAAGTGGCTTCCAGTTTTCATCCAGACAAATGAGTAACATAAGCAAAGATGTTAAAAACCACATTGTATGCTAAGCTAACGCAAACAAACAATTTAAACTATTAAAGTATAAAAACTGCTTTAAACTATTAAAGTATAAAAACTAATATTTATAAGTGCTGTGAACTTATTCCATTTGAGTCCACATAAAGAGAACATTTCTAACTATTAAATAAATTATCATTTGTATTAATTTATACAATGTAATAATTTAATGCAGAAATAATGAGCTCATTGAAGTAATGAATACTTGTTTGTTAACAAATGATTATGAAATTTTGAAAAATATAGCATTGGTGAATGTTGATTCAGAGTTTGTGTTTTTGTATTAAACATTTTAGTTTGATGTTTTTTAAATGTAACTACTTGCTTCGGAATGTTCAGAGAAACATTTAAAAGTTACATTCACATAATGTTTGCAGAATTCTAAAATGTTCCCTTAACGTTCACATAACCAAGAAGAAACATTTAAAAAACTGGACGTTTCAGAGATAACGTTGGGAGTGTTAGTTAGCTGGGTAATATTATCCGTTATTGGCTCCCAAATATAAAGAATTATTGGTTATTGGCTCCCAAATATAAAGAATTATCGGTTATTGGCTTCCAAATATAATAAAGAATTATCGGTTATTGGCTTCCAAATATAATAAAGAATTATTGGTTATTGGCTCCCAAATATAAAGAATTATCGGTTATTGGCTTCCAAATATAATAAAGAATTATCGGTTATTGGCTTCCAAATATAATAAAGAATTATTGGTTATTGGCTCCCAAATATAAAGAATTATTGGTTATTGGCTCCCAAATATAATAAAGAATTATCGGTTATTGGCTCCCAAATATAATAAATAATTATCGGTTATTGGCTTCCAAATATAATAAAGAATTATCGGTTATTGGCTTCCAAATATAATAAAGAATTATCGGTTATTGGCTCCCAAATATAAAGAATTATTGGTTATTGGCTCCCAAATATAATAAAGAATTATCGGTTATTGGCTCCCAAATATAAAGAATTATCGGTTATTGGCTTCCAAATATAATAAAGAATTATCGGTTATTGGCTCCCAAATATAAAGAATTATTGGTTATTGGCTCCCAAATATAATAAAGAATTATCGGTTATTGGCTCCCAAATATAAAGAATTATCGGTTATTGGCTTCCAAATATAATAAAGAATTATCGGTTATTGGCTTCCAAATATAATAAAGAATTATCGGTTATTGGCTCCCAAATATAAAGAATTATTGGTTATTGGCTCCCAAATATAATAAAGAATTATCGGTTATTGGCTCCCAAATATAAAGAATTTTCGGTTATTGGCTCCCAAATATAAAGAATTATTGGTTATTGGCTCCCAAATATAAAGAATTATTGGTTATTGGCTTCCAAATATAATAAAGAATTATCGGTTATTGGCTCCCAAATATAAAGAATTATCGGTTATTGGCTCCCAAATATAAAGAATTATTGGTTATTGGCTTCCGAATATAATAACGAATTATCGGTTATTGGCTCCCAAATATAAAGAATTATCGGTTATTGGCTCCCAAATATAATAAAGAATTATCGGTTATTGGCTCCCAAATATAATAAAGAATTATTGGTTATTGGCTTCCAAATATAATAAAGAATTATCGGTTATTGGCTTCCAAATATAATAAAGAATTATCGGTTATTGGCTCCCAAATATAAAGAATTATTGGTTATTGGCTCCCAAATATAATAAAGAATTATCGGTTATTGGCTCCCAAATATAAAGAATTATTGGTTATTGGCTTCCAAATATAATAAAGAATTATCGGTTATTGGCTCCCAAATATAAAGAATTATTGGTTATTGGCTCCCAAATATAATAAAGAATTATCGGTTATTGGCTCCCAAATATAAAGAATTATCGGTTATTGGCTCCCAAATATAACAAATTATCGGTTATTGGCTCCCAAATATAAAGAATTATTGGTTATTGGCTCCCAAATATAATAAAAAATTATCGGTTATTGGCTCCCAAATATAATTAAGAATTATCAGTTATTGGCTCAAAAATATAAAGAATTATCAGTTATTGGCTTCCAAATATAATAAAGAATTATCGGTTATTGGCTCCCAAATATAAAGAATTATCGGTTATTGGCTCCCAAATATAAAGAATTATCGGTTATTGGCTCCCAAATATAATTAAAAATGATCGGTTATTGGCTCCCAAATATAAAGAATTATCGGTTATTGGCTTCCAAATATAATAGAGAATTATCGGTTATTGGCTTCGAAATATAATAAAGAATTATCGGTTATTGGCTCCCAAATATAAAGAATTATTGGTTATTGGCTCCCAAATATAAAGAATGATTGGTTATTGGCTCCCAAATATAATAAAGAATTATCGGTTATTGGCTCCCAAATATAAAGAATTATCGGTTATTGGCTTCCAAATATAATAAAGAATTATCGGTTATTGGCTTCCAAATATAATAAAGAATTATCGGTTATTGGCTCCCAAATATAATAAAGAATTATCGGTTATTGGCTCCCAAATATAAAGAATTATCGGTTATTGGCTCCCAAGTATAAAGAATTATTGGTTATTGGCTCCCAAATATAAAGAATTATTGGTTATTGGCTTCCAAACATAATAAAGAATTATCGGTTATTGGCTCCCAAATATAAAGAATTATTGGTTGTTGGCTCCCAAATATAATAAAGAATTATCGGTTATTGGCTCCCAAATATAAAGAATTATTGGTTCTTGGCTTCCAAATATAATAAAGAATTATCGGTTATTGGCTCCCAAATATAAAGAATTATCGGTTATTGGCTCCCAAATATAATAAAGAATTATCGGTTATTGGCTCCCAAATATAATAAAGAATTATTGGTTATTGGCTTCCAAATATGATAAAGAATTATCGGTTATTGGCTTCCAAATATAATAAAGAATTATCGGTTATTGGCTCCCAAATATAAAGAATTATTGGTTATTGGCTCCCAAATATAATAAAGAATTATCAGTTATTGGCTCCCAAATATAAAGAATTATTGGTTATTGGCTTCCAAATATAATAAAGAATTATCGGTTATTGGCTCCCAAATATAAAGAATTATCGGTTATTGGCTCCCAAATATAACAAATTATCGGTTATTGGCTCCCAAATATAAAGAATTATTGGTTATTGGCTCCCAAATATAATTAAAAATTATCGGTTATTGGCTCCCAAATATAATTAAGAATTATCAGTTATTGGCTCCAAAATATAAAGAATTATCGGTTATTGGCTTCCAAATATAATAAAGAATTATTGGTTATTGGCTCCCAAATATAAAGAATTATCGGTTATTGGCTCCCAAATATAAGGAATTATTGGTTATTGGCTCCCAAATATAATTAAAAATGATCGGTTATTGGCTCCCAAATATAAAGAATTATTGGTTATTGGCTTCCAAATATAATAAAGAATTATTGGTTATTGGCTCCTAAATATAAAGAATTATCGGTTATTGGCTCCCAAATATAAGGAATTATTGGTTATTGGCTCCCAAATATAATAAAAAATTATCGGTTATTGGCTCCCAAATATAATTAAGAATTATCAGTTATTGGCTCC
>JAPDVR010000008.1:2154400-2159400 GCA_026230005.1 Gila orcuttii | reverse complement strand
TCCATATTTGACCCAACCTTGGGTTAAAACAACCCAGCATTTTTTAGAGTGTACCCAGCAGTGAACAAAACATGAGAAAATCTCCAAAAACCTTTCTTTAGGGACGTCCTCATTTGTAAATTTGGTCTAAAAATAAAGTAATTAAAGGGTTTTTTTTTTAAATCAGCGACCAAAAGACACCAATCTGAATCCCTTCAATCTTAAAATGCAGAAACACACACACACACACACACACATACATAACATAAAGGCTTCATTTGAGATCTGTAAGTGAGGGTTTGCTCTTGCAATGACTTCTTGGCTTTCAGATCAATCAAACTGTCTATGAATGGCGTTTAATTGAGCTGGTGGGGATGGATCTGGTCTGTCAGATGTTTGTCCACTGAGAAATTGATTTTGGAGACCAGTTAGGAAACCCGCAAGACAAAGAAGAACTCATGCGGACCTGGAGGAAGGGAAAAGCCCAGTATATCACAGCTCTCCTAAAAGCCAAGCTCTCTCGTTGTTTTTTATGTATATCTGATATAATTATAATCTCAATGTAGAGTTTACTCTTGTAAAAATAAAGGTTCCAAAAGGGGTTTTCCCAGCGATGCCGTAGAAGAATCTTTCAGCAATTTTTTTCTTAGTGTGAAGAATATTTAAAAAAATCTAAAGAACCTCTTTTTTTTTTTTTTTTTTTTACTATAAAAACCTGAAAATGTTCCATGGATGTTGAAGGTTCTTTTATGGAACATTGATGCCAGTAAAGAACGTTTATTTTTAAATTCAAACCGGTTATGAAGGGCCTTTAGTCTGTGCAAGAGTCTATAAGGAAGTTTTATGTAATGGACATGATATGTTTCAATATGAATGTGATTATAGTACACATGCCTAGATTATTTTGGCACATTAAGGCTAAAATACAAGAACCTTTTCCTTTCTTTAAAGAAAGTCCCATTGTAGTAAATCATTTTATCCCTTAAAACTCATCTTTGATCACCAGTATGACATATTTAAATGTTTTTTCCTTGAAAAATATTCTTCATGCCTTAAAATATCTTGAATGTAACTCGACACCCTTGCCTCATTTAGTATGCGCGGTTCTATGAATATGCAAATGAGCCCCGCCTCCACTCACTCACTCAGAGATCCACTCGTTGACGATCACACGTTGATCTGATTGGTTACAAAGTAGTTTGTGACGTCAGAAACACCAGCGATTTCAAAGCGTGTTTTTGAGACTGTCTTTGGTTCACTGCAGTTTTAAGCAGAAAATACTCAGCAATGCTGTCGACTTATGAATTTACACATGGTTTGTCTTAAAGCATATTAAAAACATCACATAGACATATAAACAACATTAAAAGCTGGAGTTTCACCACAGGGGGACTTTTAAGAAAATATGAACCTATTGACTTTATAGAGTCGATTAAAATGAGTCCCACCTGAAAGAATAAAGTCAGATTATTGAAATTATCTCTAGACTTTTCGGAATAATACATTTATTCATTTAGCAGATGGTTTCCCACATACAGAGCAATAGAAAGTATGACTCTTCCTGTTATAAAAAAAGATTGGCATTTATCTTCTATTTCTCCTGGAATCAAAGCATTAGTTATGTGTTACTTAATTTTTTTTAAATCATTTCATAGCTGGCATTGAACTCTCTCTCTCTCTCTCTCTCTCTCTCTCTCTCTCTCTCTCACACACACACACACACTCTCTCTCTCTCTCTCTCTCTCTCTCTCTCTCACACACACACACACTCTCTCTCTCTCTCTCTCTCTCTCACACACACACTCTCTCTCTCTCTCTATCACACACACACACACACACACACACTCTCTCTCTCTATCATACACACACACACACACACACGCACATGAGATGCACATTCTAAATTCATGCCATGTGTTGTGATTAATTGATTAATTTTTGCAAGCCGATCCATGACAATATTGGTAAAGCGACGCCCAGTGTATTCTATAAGCCTAATGTTTTTTAAATGTAGCCAGATTGATAAATCCCGTCATCAATATTGTGCAAGTCACATGAACACAAAACAAATATTGGCAACAGTCTGCATTAAAAACGCTAGGCCTATCTGTAAATATCTACAACATGCATTCAAAATATTCGGTCTGACGTTTTTGAGACTAAATTATGCATCGTGTGTTTAGAAATGTCGAGGCTCTATATGCATATCAAACTAATAATTAAAACAAGCAGGCTATAATATTATTTTTATTATCATTACTGGTTGACATAAAATGTCATAATATTCTATTTTTAAACATGACCTTAATAGGCCACTATAAATAGGCCAATTAACTCGCGTGACTTCATTTCACAGAAAAGCGCGTGTGGTTTATTATTACTTTCATTTATTTAAGCTATTTGCCTTAGTTTATTTATTTGCATCGTGCATGCTGATATTTAATACACAAGTAGGCTAATAAATGCATGTTTAATATAGGCCTATACGAGTGCATTTCATATAATAATTTTTTCTGGCAACGAATAATCGAAAAATTGTATTTTCACGTGAGCTGCTGGCATAAAAACAAAAAGAACAGATTTCAAATACACACGCTCAAATAGCTAAAAATCGAATGAAAAGCTCCAGCTTTAACCTCTCTTGTGGTCAAACGTTCAGTTTATCGATGATGAACATTGACATCCACTCAAAACCAAACACAGCTTTATTTACACCAAACGACTAAACTCGATCTCTAAAATAAAGAATGATATACCTACAGGATTTTAGGCTATTTATCACAATATGCAACCATTGAATTAAATAAGATCCTGGATAAAAGGCACTCTAAAAATGCTGGGTTGTTTCAACCCATGTTTGGGTCAAATATGGACAAACCCAACCGTTGGGTTCAAAAAATGTATTCCAAAAATGTAAACCAACGGTTGGGTTGGTCCATATTTGCCACAAACATGGGTTGAAACAAAGCAGATTTTTTTTAGTATGTGGTTAAATTTACTATTATTATTATTAATATAAATCACTATTTATTTGTTTTAAGCAGAGGGCAACTCAATGGATTCTTTATGATTTAAAAAAAAACTCCGTTTCACTCTAAAGAAATGCTGGGTTGTTTCAACCTAAATTTGGGTCAAATATGGACAAACTCAGCCGTTGGGTTAAATTTATAAATGACTTTTTTTAACCCAACTTGTCCATATTTGACCCAAATTTGGGTTAAAACAACCCTGCATTTTTTTTAAAGTGTAACATTTCTTTACGATTTTTTGACCAATAAAAAAATAAAATGTTGCAGTAATATTTATGAACAGCATTGATTAAATCTATAAACTCGCACGTGCAGCATCATGTATTGTGTTAGTGGTTTGTGTTGAATAGGCTTTGATTGACATGACTGTTTCTCGCCAGCAGTAGCCCGGCCCGCGCGGGAGAGGGTTCGTTTCACCGCACCCAAAAACAGAACCGCCCCGCTCAAGCCATCGATCCCGAGCCGAGCTGTTAGCGGCCTGGTGCGGTTAGTTATCGACCCCGCCCCCCGCCCTCTCCGCCACGCCCACACCACACACAGACCACACCCACCTCAGCAGACAGCATGCTCATATCTGTGCCATATGATGTTTTAACAACCTGTAGCCTACAAAAAAACCCACAAATCTAATCTGGCACCATTGGTTTGGCCAACACAATCTCATGAAAGTGCGTATCTATAGCAATTTATACGCAAAAAAAAAAAACAAAAAAAAAAACGTGCATATGATACGCAGTTTTCGCGTGCATATAATACGGACTTTATGGTATAATACGCACGCACTCCACACCACTAATCCTACCCAATGAGTTTACAGTGCGTATCATATGCACGTAAAACTTTTTTTTATTTTTTTTTTGCTATAAATTGCACGGTAAATACAATTCGTGCAATTCGCATTTTCATGAGATCCTGATGGTTTGGCAGCAGATGTATAAACACTGTGAATCAGACTCAGCAATGATTTGCTAATTTTCTGATCCATTATGATCCAATCCCCAGCCTAATATTACTCAATACTTTTAAAAATAAAGGTTCCAAAAGCGGGGTTTCCCTTAGTGTAAAGAACATTTTAATAATCTAAAGAATCCTTTGCCACTAAAGAACTACTGTTGTCATAAGCTACTTTGAAACAATCTGTATAAAGGTGCCATCTATGCAAATAAAGAACCTTTATCTTTAAGAGTAAATTCCATCCTAAACGACTGGGTGAGGTCAATAATTATATTTCACTAAATGTATAAATGGCAAAAAAGCAACACAAAAGATAAATAATTTCATAGTGTTTTGTAGTAGCTAAGTTAAAGGGTTAAATTTAGAAACAGCATATATTTGATTGTGATGAATAGACTCGAATATCTCCTTGATGAATATTGATTTGTGATTTGCAACTCTTATATACTGCCATATGAATTCAGCGCAGAGAAAATATAAATAAAAGCACCTTAACTGCAGCAGTTTATAATTCATGCATGTGAGTGATAAGATATCAATACCAGCGCTTACCATCGGATTACAAAACTAACACACGCTGCCCATTAAAATGTCATCTGCAAACATCACCTATTGAATGTCTTCTCTGTGATTATGCGGTTTCTTTCACATGAAAGAACATTTTTTCTTATTTTATCAGTGCGAGTTTATAAAGTCTGCTCGTGCACAACCCTCAATGTGCATCTAACATCTTTCAGTCTATGAAATTATTTCAAAATGATTCATTATTCTGCTGGAATCGAGTAGAAAAAAACGGATTATTGTAAGTGACAATAAAAATAAAATAACACGAGAACTGTTAAAACAACAATTTGCAGTCAGTATAATAACACACATCACTATATCTTATTGAGCACGAGCGCAGTGCGGCCTATATATTAAATACATGCTTTATGAAAAAGGGTTTAAAAGCAAAGGTCAATCGATTACAGGACTATTCATTTGTAAGAAAAAAATAAAGCAAGTGAATTCCGTGAGGAGCTTTCATTTGCTTTATTA
>JAPDVR010000008.1:2139400-2149400 GCA_026230005.1 Gila orcuttii | reverse complement strand
AGCACGCGGCCAGTCCCGGCCAACCCGGCACATCGGCAACCACTTTCTCCAAAGCCTGAGCCGATGCCAGGCTGACGGACCAGTGCCAGATGCACCAAACCAACAGATGATGATGATCTACGGTGCCCATCAGACCTCACAAACCTCGTCCGGGAACGGCGGGTGCGGATGAGCTCCGGCAAAACCCAACGCATTGCACGCTTTTCATTCGGTTTAGTTCTTTCTCATCACGGATACTCTCAGAAAAAAAAGGTACAAAAGATGTCACTGGGACGGTACCCTTTCAAAAGGCACATATTTGTACCTAAAGACTGCATGCATGTTAGTACCTCAAAGGTACATTTTGGTACCAAAAGTGGACATATGTGACCCTGCACCCAATTTTTTTAAATTGAGATGTATACATCATCTGAAAGCTGAATAAAAAAGCTTTCCATTGATGTATGGTTTGTTAGGATATAATATTTCCGAGATACAACTATTTGAAAATCTGGAATCTGAGGGTGCAAAAAAAATCTAAACATTGCCTTTAAAGTTGTGCATTTATGTTCGCGCTTTTGCTGCATCCACTCACAAAATTAATTTTTAAATATATTTACGGTAGGAAATTTACTAAATATCTTCATGAAACATGACTTTTACTTAATGTCCTACTGATTTTTGGCATAAAAGAAAAATCTATAATTTTGATCCATACAATATATTGTCGGCTATTGCCACAAATATACCGTGTGACTTGTGACTGGTTTTGTGGTCCAGGCTCACATATTAGTACCTAAATGGCACATATTAGAACCTTTTGAAAGGATACCGTCCCAGTGACAGCTTTTGTACCTTTTTTCTCTGAGAGTGTTGGACGTTCCCCTCACCTGTGCTTGATATTTGAGCTAAAACATCTCTCATCTCAAAGTCTCTGGATTAGCCAAGCTATACGGAAATTTCTCTCTCTCATAGAGCAGTGGAAAGAAGGAACAGAAGGCAATGCGTATTTTAGCACACACACACCCAACCCCACTTATTTTACCCTTGACGCAAACAATTCATACGAGTATAGTTTCAGGAGTGTTTTCACTGCCAGTGTGGCGCCTTGTTCTTGCTTCAGCACAATGATAAAGGGATGCAAAGAATCAATCAGGCCACTGTATTTTCCCCTAAAGAATCATTTTACCGTAGGGGTTTTACAGAGCGCTTCACCGGCACAGAGCAACAGCGCCACCTCCTGGAGATCCACAGAAACGCACCTTTCGTTCGCTGCGGGATGGAGACTTTAGATGTCATGCTGCCTTCAAGACAGTGTTATTTTGGTGCTTTAAGTTAAACTAAACAAAAGTGAGAAATGCTGCATTCACTGAAAATAATAACTTGCTTGATAAAATCCTCGCAACACATTTTAAGTAAATTGTTACTGCAACTGTTCTGTACAACTTACCTGTTATTATCAAGATCTACTTACTACTGAACTTAACATTCATTTGACATTTAATTGACACTCAATTTTTAATTGAAGCAATTAAGTAAATATTAACATATCACATATAAAATTAAGTAACATCTACTTAACTAAGTTAAGTAAACTTAAACATCTAAGTTAAGAATACAATATTTCATAAATTCCATATTGTATCTATAATTAATAGAAGTAACATGCTACCTGAACACAGAGACCTCAATACTTGGTACACAATATACAATAACGGTAACATTCGATGGATTGTTTGAGTATGAATGTCATTTTGAGTAGAAAATGAACTCCAATTGTCACAAAATGGCAAGTTTCCTAAATGATAAATGATAAAACGGTGTAAATACAGCTGGAAAACAGAGAAAAATCAACCTCATTAATTATTCATGTCCCAGTGCATGATGGGAACACCAGTATTAGAAACGTTGAGTAGGTTTTACTTAATTTTCTATTGTCGAGATTTACGTTTTAACTTCTTCAAGCATGAATTGAGTACTAATATAGGATTTACTTTGTTTTTTAAAATCTTGCCTGAACTACCTTTTTCATGTAGAAACTAGATTTGTTCACCACAGAATCATTGTTATCAGTGTTGGGAACTAGCTGAAATAAGCTTCTTCTTTTTTTTAATAACCTTGCATCAAATCAAATAAGGGTGATAGCGTTTCCCCATCAATCTCAAACACCGCTAATTGCAATTTCCAAGTAAAACCTCTTGAAAGCAGCATGAAGGAATCCCTGTCCTGCGCAGCTTTTCAGATGTCAGGATTTTTATCATCCATAGATCATCAATGAGTTTTTGTGGCTGTTTTTTCATGCATTTATTTCCTGCATCCAAAGATATTTTCCGTTACCAAAGACGAAACAATCAGTAATCAAGTGGAGAGTAAAAGCTGTTGATTATTTTTCTCCTGTTTGTGGAGACCTGCAGCTTCTAATGGCCAAAACCTAAAGGTAAAATGTCACTGTATGATAATTGAGTGCCAACGACAGATGCCTTAACGATAATCATAGAGGATGTTTGTAGCTCCAACTCCCTTCCTTTCCCATGAGTCTGTGCGTGTCGGTACCGGAGAATCCGACAAATCACGTGATTCCCAACAGGGGCCGAAAAAACCCACTCGTTCCTGAGTCCTGAGATCCGTTGTTTGTTTTGGAAACCAAATCAAAGAATTTACCAAAACGTACTGAATATGATTCTGTAAATATTCCTCTAATCCTTGTTTTTCTTCCCTCTCTCTATAATAACGATGCGGGTAAAAAGTTACATAGACACAAAGTTTGTATTAAACGTCTGGACTCTTGTTGTGCATAAACTATGTGTAAAGAAGCACCTTGTGAACGAAACGACAAGAAACAAGGGATTGTTGTGTATATTTGCGGAGAAATGGACTCCTGAACTCTCGGAGCTGAAAAAGACAGAGCGACTCTTTGTTGTTTCTTTGTCTATCAATCCAAAAAATGTTCCTGCTGGTGAAAAAGGCCCTTCTTGATGAACTTCATCCTTTGCTTAATTCC
Source organism: Gila orcuttii (assembly GCA_026230005.1). NCBI lineage: Eukaryota > Metazoa > Chordata > Actinopteri > Cypriniformes > Leuciscidae > Gila > Gila orcuttii. The sequence continues at coordinate 2,146,420 of JAPDVR010000008.1, read as the reverse complement.
TGTCTCTCTGTCGGACAGGTAAGACAGCAGAAGTCTGTAGCATTTTAGAAGAACGTATTGACCATTTCAGAGTCGTGAACAGGCGAAGAGCAAGTTTTTTTTCTAAACAAACTCTGATGTGAAGCAAAAATGTGAAAAAAGCGAACACACACACACACACACACCTCGTTTGTAGTGAGAATCAATGTGGCTACCTCACAGAAACACAGTGGTGTGTGTGATACAGCCACTGATACCAAAGATTCTTCTTCAGCCTGCCAGTTTAATCTTCATCATCATCATCATCATCATCATCATCATCACCCGCTCACAAACACACACACACACACACACACACACACACACACACGTACACCAATGTGATTCAGTGTAGCAACACATTTACTTAAACACACACACACACACACGAGTAGCTCATCTAAAAGGGGACGTCATAATCGCAAACCGTAATTAAAATCTCACAATTTCCTAGCTAACAAAAAACATGTACTAAGAACGTTTTGCGTTTCCCATTAAGTTATGAAAATGTTTTTTTCGGAAATGTTCAAAATGCCCAGTTTTTTAAAAATGTGTTAAAAAAACTTGGTTATACGAACGTTCCATTTAGCAAACATGTTACTTTTGAATGTTCTCTGAACATTCCGAAACTAGTAACATTTAAAAAGTGTTAAACAAACGTCCAACTAAAATGTTTCAGTAAAAAAAAAAGTTCCACGAAACGATGCATAAATAACATTGAGAACATTATTAAAGATCAGATAACTTTGAAAGAACATTATATTAATGTTACTGGAAGAACGTTTGTTTACAACTTTCCCTGTTAGTCCCCAAACTAGGCTGAGTACACACACACACACACACACACACACACACACAGAGTAGTCAGACTGCATTATGTCACGGTGAAGGAAGTGGCAACTATGCAGGACAAGTTGAGTGCCTTTTTCCTTCAACCACGGGTGGATTTGCTCTGAACACACACACGAACACACACACACACACACACTTTTTTTTGTAAAACGAACCTGCATAAAAAAGGAGTTTCCATTCTGATAAAGAAGCACTTTGTTTTTTTATGAAAGTAGTTGTTTTTCTATTTTCTGCATTATTTCTGTGTATTTATTTCTCTATGAAGTGTGCAGAAGTGTGATTTTCCGTGTGGATATGCCTCTGGATTCACACACACACACACTTCCGACAGAGCTATTTTTGTGTAATTTACAGTATTCCGGAAGTGTGTGTTTGTGATAATTGTGTAAAATTGAGGTATACCTGCACTGTCAGTGGTCGTCCAATCATAAGCCTCCATCGGTCATTTTCGTAGACATTCGACCAATCGAATCGCTCCGCCGACCAATCATGTCATTTCATGCTGGCAGGCATGTGTTGACAATGATAATTCTGATATACCTCAAGTACTTGTAATGTAAAGGTAATCTGATGAAACAATAACGATGATAGTAGAAGATAATACTGCTAAATAATAGTTTTGGAAATATTGTGACTTGAAGCTTTTTACTGTTCTGTACTTGTCTTGTTGAGTTGAGTAATTTCCTCTTCATTTTGGCATGCTCACTCAAAATCAACCTTGTTTTTAAGTTGAGGTCAGCGATTACTGAACATTTTAGTGGCATCACAGCAACTAGAAAACATTTTGGTGTCACAGTATGAAACTTTAGACCATGAGAGTCAAGATTGCCTGAAATTATCCAAAGCTTGTGTAGTTGTTAGTTCCTTTTTTAATTATGAAAAACACCAAAATGAGCTTTAGAGACCGAAGTTATATCATGCGACAAATTGCTGTATACTTTTTTTTTTCATTTTAAAGTTCTATTTATTTTTCTCTCTCCTAATTTAATTTATTGACCCATGTTTCTGTTGAATTATTAGTGTTTGTTGTGCGTGTTCAAGTGATCCTGATATTTAAAAAAGAAAAAAGGAGAAAAAAAAAGATAATGAAAACCAGCTCTTCTGTCGTTAGGGAAACGCTGGTGATTCTTGTATGCATGGATATTAATCTAACTGTTCAGAGACAGGACGACTCGTACGTCACGGTCAGGGCGAGGCGGAGGAACCGGGATTTGCCCAGTCGGGTCTGATGAAATGATCAAACATTTATTTATTTAATGAACACTTTGTCTATCTGATCTGCTTTGATTGACAATATTGTGCTCTCCTTCTGTCCCAGCTCTATAAATGAAATTTCAATGAAGGTTTCAGTTCAAGGTTTTGAGGGTCTCAAAAGGGTCTGTTTCTTTTAGGTACAGAATTATTAGGTGAATCTCACTGAGAAATGTCTGGGTCATATTTCACCCAAAATTACAAGGAAAAATATTTTGCACTAAGAAAATAGTGCTTTTTTATGACCAGTAAGATTTTTTTTTTTTTTTTTTTTGCATCATGACACTTTTGTTGCCATTTTCTTAATAATTGTAAATGTTAAATCATTATTCAATAAATACATTAAAAAAATTTAAATAAAAATACTAAAAATAAATAAAAATACTAAGTAATTTATACTTTAACTCGTCACCACCAGAATTTTTGATTGTTTTCACAAAAACGTAATGGCCTCCAGAATTCTTTATTAAATGAATATCTGAACATGCAATATATCAGAAGAAAGAACCAAGCCTCTTTTAACTCTTTCCCTGCCAGCGTTTTGTTTTTCAAAGTTGCCAGCCACCATTTTCATTTTTTTAATCATTTTCACAAAAATGTAATGGTCTCCAGAATATTTTGTTGAAAAATTTGAACATGCAATATATCAAAAGAAAGAACACAGTCTCTACTTTTAAACATAAAATCCCCATTTTATTCTAGCTTAATGCATTTTTTTTTTATCAATACTTGAATGTGGGCAAGTTTCATTAAAAAAAAACCAAACATTTTGAACAAAAAGCAGAGATTTTCTTTTTGGTTGAAATATGAGCTGGACTTTTTGTGAGATTCACTCTTTTATCTATGATTTAGCGTGTGGTTGATCAACATCTCGGATAAACATCAGCCATTGTTTTAAATCTCCCAGTGTGTTCAGATCCCAGACCCAGCGGGCGAATCCTCCTCCTTCTTCTGGTACCAGAGAATCAATCAGAACCATGTGTCTTTGTGATGGTAGAAGACAATCAATTTCCAATAAGGAGAAGAACAAAAGACGAGAAAGAACGCTTGAGAGATAGTCGCTGTAAAGACTCAAGACTGGGAAAGAAACACTGTGAGCGATGAGTGCAGCTGAGCATTTAAACCTCCACAAAGCATAATATAGATTTTTTTTAGTCAACTGCCATGGTAACTGTATTTCAGAACAGCTCTGATTTTAGTCATTTTACTGAGAGGCTTTTAGACCAAAACAGTTTGACCTTATGTAATCCTTTTCCGGGTACTTTAAAGGGTTAATTCACCTTCAAATTGTTCAAAATACATATTAATTGTAGCATTGATTATTATTAATTGGTGAATTAACCCTATTAGACTGCATTCATTGTATGTTGCCAGGTCTACTTAAAAAAACTTGCCCAATGGTCAATTAACAATAGCCCAAATATTAAAACTCAAAATATGCCACCCACTCCCACACCTACATAGTTTAGTCACTCTTATGCAGCTTGAAAATCACTATTAATAATCATAAACATTCTGTTTTCATAAAGGTGCTTACAGGAGCTCAAAGTCTCATTACCAGTCACAAAAATTAACATCTAGCACAAGTTTTATCATTGGTAGAATATAAACCCACCTCAACCGTTTAAAAGTAGGAAAATTATTCAGGAAAACCGCGGACTTGGCAACCCTGGTTGTATGAAAACTCATTCAAATAAACATTTCCGTTTGTCTTTGTTGTTTCATGGAAGAAAGAAGGTCAAACCGGTTTGGACGAGAAACTTTAGGCCTAAATGTGTATACTTGAGTGAACTGTTCCTATAATAGATAATTATTCAGGTAGGCCTACAAGGTAAACAAATTTACGTGTGAAACAGTGAGTCGTTTTTTAGCCTACCTGTAGTTTGTGGACGAATATGATCCATCTTGACAGAGTTTACACTGAGAGCTGTGCAAAGACCTTGCCAAAACCAGTTTCCTTCTCATTTTACGACAACTTCCCTCGATTTACAACATCCTCATGTGACTCCGGGTATTATGATTGAATGCCCGATGAGAGACACAGCACGCGGATTCCATATCAAATATAATATCACCACGACTCTCCAAACAAGTGCCTATACGCTCAACTCACAAGTACAACCGTGTGTTCTTCTGCCCTGATCGTTGTTCCTGTAAATATAGCAACCGAAGAAACTTAAGTCCAAAGAAATAAATAAGGACAATGATTGACTGAGAGAATAATGGCGCAGTCGCATTTACCGTTGCTCGGCGAAATTCAAATAGCAATTGCGCGGGAGTTTCGCGTGACATGAGTCGATTTTTCGCTCAGTATTATGGAAGGACATTTCCGTAATAATAATAAAATCATAATAATATTCAAATTATGCTTTGGTAAATCGTAATTATGACAAAAAAATCGAAATGATGCCATAGTCATATTTATGAGATGAAAAGTTGAAAATATGCAGAGCTGGAAAGTCCTGCCATAAGTTTATTCCATCCATGAACTCAGCCAGCTGATCTTACTAATTAGTTCTACCCACTGGCTGAAAAACTGCTAATTAGCAAATCCAGGTGATTGGAACAAACTACTGAGGAGGACTTTTACTTTCTGAACCTGGACTTTCCACCTCTGAAAATATGTGTTATGGAAGGCCATTTCTGCCACATAGGCTAATAAAAAAACATGCTTATGTAAAGCGTAATTATGGCACAAATTTTAAATTATGCCATAGTCATATTTATGAGATGAAAAGTTGAAATTATATGTTATGGAAGGCTATTTCCGCCACATAGGCTAATAAAAAATGCTTTGGTAGATCGTAAATATGACCCAAAAAAAGGTTTAGATGAAAAGTCAAAATTATGTTATGGAAGGCCATTTCTGCCACATAATAAAAAAATCATGTTTATGTAAATCGTAATTATGACAAAAAATTTAAATGATGCCATTGTCATATTTATGAGATGAAAATTTGAAATTGTGTGTTATGAAAGGCCGTTTTAGCCACATAGGCTAATAAAAAATGCTTTGGTAAATCGAAATTATGCCATACCAAGTCATTTGAGGTGAAAAGTCGAAATTATGACATTATGTAGGCTATTTTCATGTCATAAATAGGCCTATTTGATATGTCATAATATCGAATTTTCCCACTTGCAATTGAACTTCCAACTTGGAAACGTAAAGAATAAACAGGCCTATATCTCACATCCAAATGTGAATGTATGTGCTGCATCAGTTTTATGTTAGAGATTTAGTCAAAAATAATTTCAAATTCCACAAAGCTAGATATCTTATACATCGCTTATCACAGTCATTCTGTTTCCCAGTCTTGATCTTAGTGGTTTTGAAGGCCTGTACAGTGACTGACAGTTCATGTGTTGAGTCCTTTAAAGTTGGCTAAACCTGAGTGATAACTGTTACAGAACATCAATGAACTAAAAAGACCAGTATGGGTAAATACAATTGTGTGTTTTGAATAATTAAGTCAATAAAAAATTGGGGGAAAATCACTTTGTTTCATCTTTTGAGTGAATCAACAGAAACACTGTGGCGCTACACTGACACCTAGTGGTGGAAGCAAAGCAACGCACAACTCTGCCCTCTGTTGGACTGGAGAAGAATCAGTATGAAATGTTTTTAGACATAATAAAAAAAAAATTGTACCACAATGGAAAATTAAGCCAGTGTTTCTTAATATAATTCACCTTTAATTAAATTAATGTTTATTTTATGACGCAAACAGACAAGAAACAGTCAAGACAGTGAACAAGGTACAACATGCTTTTATGAATAAAAGACTCTCTTTTTTTCTTTTTTTTTTTACAAGACAAACAATATAAAACAAACATATGCATAGAAAATAACAGATAAACACTTGAAACAACATTCATACACATTATAATAGACAAGACCAGGCTGCTGTGAGATTGGATGAAAAAATAATAATAGAGTTGAAAACTGTATTTTCCGACGACTCTCATTCATAATGTGCGTTGAAAACCTCCTGCATGATTTAGCAAAGGTTAAACGCATAAAAGAGACATGCATGAAACATATGACTGAGCTCAGTAACTTTATTAATGCCACTGAATGTCCACAAACCTAGTTGAACAGAAATCATGTCTCATTGCAAAAGTAAGCAAAAGACAAGAATATATTGCTTTACACATTAAGAAACTTTGCAAGATTACAAAAAAAAAATAATCAAACATGTCATACCTGAAATATTTTCAAACTCAAAGTCTGAATGCTAGGAAACATCTCACTAGAATATGGCTCATATTCAGACAATTGAGTCCAACAATGTTTTTATCCAATCTTACAGCGAGTAATAGAGACATCAGATGATTTTGACACAAGTACAGGGGTGCGTTTGGCAAGTTTAGGGCTCAAAACGTCATAAAATGTAAAGAAAAGAAATACAAGGCATGCAGAGATCCCAACTGGAAACTCTCTGAAGAATAGCATTCCTGAACCTAATTAATACAAGTAGAAATATCAACCATTGTTGAGTTTCACACAATTTTTACTACAGTCAATTCAATGGAATCTTATTTAACTCTTAAAAAAAACTGCATCCCACAGCACTAAGACTAGATTTGTTTCTGTACTATCTTAGATAAACCTGAACTGCCACAGGAATTAATGTCGAGAGTTTCATGACCATAAAGGTAGAAAAAACATTCGACAATGACACATTCTGCCATGACTAACAGTCATATTTATATGTGCATAAAATGATTGGAGAGCATATGGCAGAAAAAGAGCTTCAAAACCTGAGAATCGTGGATGGAGATTCTCGATGGTTTGGCTGTTCGCCACTGGATGGCAGTAAAGTTACACGGCAAATTCACCAAATCCAACGTTTTCCCTGTTTTTCAGCAGGGTTTATTCTACACAATCCTGTTCAG
>JAPDVR010000008.1:2109400-2134400 GCA_026230005.1 Gila orcuttii | reverse complement strand
AATGCGATGAAAAGGAATTCACAGTGATGATGCATAAACGATAAATGTGCATTAATGAATCACTTATTAGTTTAGGTAACACTTTATTTTACGGTGTCCTTTTTACATATGTTACATGTACTTACAGTAATAATAACAGTAAATTATGCATAATTACACACAACTAACCCTCAACCAAACCCTAATCCTACCCTAAAGTTGCTTAATATTACTCAGTACTTAAATATATAATTACACTGTAACAAGGACACCTTAAAATAAAGTGTAACCTTAGTTTATTACTTAAGGATTAAAATGAGTCTACAGAGGCAGGGTCAAAAAATAAAAAGGTTGCACTTTACAATAAGGTCCCATTAGTCAAAGCATTTGTTACCGTATTTATTCATCTTCATATGCTTTAGAAGAACTGTGTTTGAACCTTGTAAAGGGAATAAAATATGCACTTGGAATATTATGCAATATTTGAATATGAATCAAAGTGCGGTCGATCTATTGCGGTCGCACTTTACAATAAGGTCCTATTAGTTAATGCATTTGTTACCGTATTTATTCATCTTCATCTTCAGATGCTTTACAAGTACTGTGTGTTTGAACCTTACTGTAAAGGGAATAAAATATGCACTTGCAATATTATGCAATATTTGAATATGAATCAAAGTGCGGTCGATCTATTGCTGTAAACCTCTTATAAACATATGGCTTTAGTGTGCGTGTGCATGTTTTTCTCTGTGCTTGACGTCTAGTGGACTCGACACCCAGGCGCCTGTCCCCATGAAGGCCAGTGGGTCGTCGGCGTGTGCGTGAACCGAGGCTGAGAGAGGGGGATTGTGGGTAATCATCAACCCTGACCTCATCTGACCCGGTTTAGGCACCTTAACCTGCAGTCCGAAGCGACGGCTTGGCTTCATAAACCCCGCAGTGCTTCTGGCTGACAGTGATCGGGCCGGTGTGTTTGACCCAACTCACACAGTTGCTCATCGCAGAACGCCAAGCCAATCGAAGGATTTCTTTCATGGTGTTTGTTTGCAGTTCGGTGCAAATCAAACACACCATTACAATTTGCGAAATCAATCAATTCACGTCTAATTTAGTCCCGGTTGTTTTCTCCTCTCAGCTGTGGCTTAGTGAAAGTGGGCGTTGTATTAGACGAGCGCATTATGGAAATTGCCTCCGCTGCATTTGTCTCTAAATTACTATGCTGATTAGCAACTCTAAAGAGCAAATTTACTTGCCATTAGTTTTTATAAAACTCACTGGAAGCTCAGCAGCTTTAAAATGACAGATCTGAGCACTGAAACAGGCGAAAGGAAACCTATTTAAGTCTTAAATGCAAATAAAGTTAATAAATCCAAATCTGAGTTGCAATTTGCTCCTAAAAGTGCAAAAAGTCTATTTTTGTTATTGTATTTTTAGCCATTAGCTGCAATAGAAATAGCGACGTGCTATCCAAAGGTCATCACATTCAGATCGTGACATGACCTGGCTTGTGTATATAGCGTTATTATTGTTAACTAAAACTATTTTAAAAATAGTACATTAATACAAATAAAATAAAACATTTCTGATTTTCGATTAACGTTGAAGTACTAAAATTAATAAAACTAAAAATAAGTAAAACTTAAAAAATAAACTAAAAACTTAAATAAATAATATTTATTTATATTATATATATATATAGGCTATATAACTGAAAAAAAATATAAAAGTGTAATTGACATTAAATGATATATATATTATTAAATATATTGAATATACTAATATATACTAAACTAAACTGTTTATGATATATTTAAAAAAATAAATTGAATTTACTGATGTATACTAAATACACTGAAAAATATATATTTATGAAAAAAATGCAATTAAAAAAATAAAACCAAACAACAAAAACACACAACAAACTTATGCAAACTTTAACTCAAATTAAAATTATATATATATATATATATATATTTCGTTTTTAGATTAGTTATTACTTAATTTTAATTGCATTAATTTTAGTACTTCTACTTTAAACGAAATATCAAATGTTTTATTTTATTTTTTTCAACTAACCAACATTTTTAAAATAGTTTTAGTTAATAAAATATAGTACAATAGTAATACTACATAGCCGGCGTGTGTGTGCGTGTGTTTCTGCGTATCAGCACTGTGTGTGTGTGTGTTGGGCGTCTAAGCTTCCCCCATTGGGCCCCTGGCTGCGTGGTTTCATATCATCTTCATGTTGAACTTGCGCGTGGCTCCGGCTCCCGCGGTGGTGGCCGGTCCTTCGGTCTTCCTGAACGAATACTCCACGGTGAAGTTATTTTTGCGTTGTCCGCGTCCGCGACTCCACACGAACAGCAGGAGAAAGCAGAAGAGCACGACGCCCAGGAACGTGATGCAACCCATGGCCGTGGACACGAGGATGGTGGTCAAATCCAGCGTGAACTTCAGGAAAACACGCGTGCTGTTGAGCCCGGTGTCGTTGAAATCCGACGCGTATAGCGAACGATTGGAGACGAACGCTGAATCCGCCGGTTGGCTTTTTACGGTTAGCGTTGCGAAGTATGTGTCGTTTCCGCCGGCGTTGCTAGCAATGCAGATATACGTGCCACTGTCCGTTACTTGTGCGTAACGAATCTCAAGCGTCCCGCCCGGGAGAACCGTAATCCTCCCGTTTGATTTAGGAGTGATTCGTCTTCGCTGAGGCGAGATCCATATAATCACCGGAACCGGTTCGCCTTCGGCACGGCACTGAAACGAAACCGGCTGGCCTTCGTTTGCCGTAACCTGTTGTAACTTGCGGTTTCGAATCTTCGGCTTCTGACAGGTGAAGTAATCGAATAACGCTGAATCCGTGAAGGTGCTCAACATGAATCCCTGGACTTCTGGAGGTCCGGCGCACACCGGCATCTTCCCGTCGAAGTTTAAGGTACGCCGGCGCTGAAGGATCCACAGCAAACGGCAGTCGCAGGACAACGGGTTCCCGTCCACTCGAAGCGTCTCGAGACTGTTCACCGAGTGGAAGGAACTCTCCTCCAGAGTCACCAGCTCGTTGTTGGACAGATTCAGGACTCGGATTTGCCGCAAGCCTCCTAAAGCGTGAGGCTCGACGGTGAGCAGGTTTGTGCTGATCATGTGGAGTTCCTTCAGCCTGGAAAACAAGGACAGAGTTATTATTATGACTGCAGTTAAAGGGATAGTTCACCCAAAAATGTAAATTCTGTCAGTATTTACTCTCCCTCATGTTGTTCAACCCCGTAAGACCTTCGTTCATCTTCGGAACACAAATTAAGATATTTTTGATTAAATCTGAGAGCTGGATCACTCCTCCATAGGCTTCTTAAGGGATTGACACTTGCCGGCCCCGAAAAGTTATTAAAGACATCGTTAAAATAGTCCAAGGGACTACAGTGGCTCAATCTTAAGTTTTAACAAGCGATGAGAATACTTTTTGTGTGCAAAAACAAACAAAAATAACGACTTTATTTCAACTATTGATTTCCTTCTCTGTGGGCCTCGAGTCAGTTAGCGTAGTGTGATTGCGTAGAGCTACGTCACACGTAGGCTCACTATTGGCCGATGCTGGTCATGTGTGTGATGCGTGTGACGTACAACACAGAAGCGCTGCGCTGTTACACTAGTGAACTCACTCGAGGCCCACAGAGAAGGAAATCAATAGTTGAAATAAAGTCGTTATTTTTGTTTGTTTTTGCGCACAAAAAGTATTCTCGTCGCTTGATAAGCTTAAGATTGAGCCACTGTAGTCACTTGGACTATTTTAACGATGTCTTTAATAACTTTTCGGGGAACAAGTTTCAACCCCTTAGAAGCCTATGGAGGAGTGATCCAGCTCTCAGATTTAATCAAAAATATCTTTAATTTGTGTTCGAAGATGAACGAAGGTCTTACGGGGTTGAACAACATGAGGGAGAGTAAATACTGACAGAATTTACATTTTTGGGTGAACTATCCCTTTAAAGTGTTTTTTTTTTTAGCAAAATGACGTGGAATGATGCACTCGGATGGAGACGGACCGTGTTTAGGACATGTACAATATTGTGACTAAAGGAATAGAAGTCTTTTCAGGTAGAAGAACCTTCTAGATAAAGCCATTGCTTGTGTTTCAAAATATATGGACTAGCCTGAAAAAAAATAAAAAAATAAAAAAAAAATATATATAATAAATTATCTTAAAATTGAAGATTTTATAGATGATATATGTATATAATATATTTTATTATCTATATGTATAAATAAAACAATTCAAATTAATTTTATATTATATTATATTTAAAATTATATATATATATATATATATGTATATATATAATAGTACTAAGTATTATATATATTTATATAATTTTGTTTATATATGTATATATATATATATATATATATATATATATATATATATATATATATATATATATATATATATAAATAAATACACATAATAAAATATATTATATACATATATAACATCTATAAAATCTTACATTATATATATATATATATATATATATATATATATATATAAATAAATAAAATACAAAATTGTATTGTCAAATAAACCTGGCATTGTATATTACAAATATTATTGGCCCAAATATTGTTAACAAATTGCTTTTGGTCCTCTTTTTGTAAATCACTTTGAATAAAAGCATCTTCTAAATCTATAAATATACAGCAAATACAGTTTGTTATCATTATTTACATGCATGTAGACAGTTTCAGAGTCTTTCCTCATTTCAGCAAAAGAAGCTGTACTAGCATGTTTAGGGAACCGATTATTTAGACGTAAAATTCATGGTTTCCCTGATGTAAGTTAATGGTCACATGGTAAACAAGCATAAAATATTTCCACAAGCCTGATGAGGTCTCGAAAGGCCCAGGACTCGAGCACAGAGATGGGATTGTAGGACAGGTTGAGAGACGTCAGGTAGGCCAGGTTTCGGAAGGACGCTGACGGGACTGATGTGATGTTGGTGTTGGTGATGAAGAGCCAGGAGAGATTGAGACCCTGGAAGCTCAGAGGAGAGATGTACTCCAGGTAGGGCCAGCTGTCGATCTCGAGACCTCTCAGTGCAGAAAGCTTGCGGAAGTTCTGGTCCTCGAGAGCGGAGATGCTGAGGTGGCGTAGTCGAAGGGTCACGAGGTTTCGCAGATACGACAGAGTCTGGCCCGATATGGACGTCAGGTTGCACCTCTCGATGGTCAGATCTTCCAGACCTATCAGTCCTGAGAAAGCCTTATGAGAGATGTAGACCAGGTCATTGTCACCCACCTGGAAAACAAAGACAGAATCCTTATTACCACTGTAATTAAAGTGCTTTTATTAGGAAAAAGGACATGAAGCCTAATAGCCTTTCGGGTAGAAAAACCAAAAAACCAGAACACATGCACAATATTTGTATAAGCTTGGAAATAAATAAACAAATAAATATATTTTAGTAATTTTGTTGTGAATGCATGCACAACATCTGGATTAGTTTGAAAAAAAAAACAGACAAATTACATTTTTATTTTAGTTTTTTTTTCTTTTTTTCTCTAAATACATGAACAACATCTGGATTAGTTTGGAAATAAATAAGTAAATATGCTTTCAATTTCATTTGAGTTAAATTTTAGTTTTTTGTAAATACATGCACAACATCTGGATTAGTTAGGAAATAAATAAATATTTTTTCGTAATTTTGTTGTGAATGCATGCACAACATCTCTGGATTAGCTTGGAAATAAATAAATAAATGTGTAGTAATTTTGTTATGAATGCATGCACAACATCTGGATGAGCTTGGAAAAAACAAACAAACAAATAAATATGCTTTAAATTTCATTTTTATTTTAGTATTTTTTTGTAATTCTATGTAAATACATGTACAACATCTGGATTAGTTTGTAAATAAATAAATATGCTTTTAATTTCATTTTAGTTCAATTTTTTGCAATTTTGTTGTGAACGCATGCACAATATCTGGATTAGCCTGGAAAGATGGATAGATAAATAAATAAATCTATTATTACACACACACACACACACACACACACATATATATATATATATATATATATGAACTTATTTAGTTATATATCGCATTATATAAATAAATCTGATCAAAAGAATAATAAAATAATAAATAACTTAACGTAAATTCTTGTTCAAAGCACTTAACAGAGACACTGAAAACACCAGATCAGGAGCTGCTCGTGTGTAAAACACTATATTAATTCTTGTTTAATTAAATTGCAGCCTTTGATTTGGTTATCATAATTGTGCAGCTTTCATGTATTTATCCTTTTAGTTATAATTTAATCAGTTCCCTGTTTGGTCCTGTCCTGTCCTAGGACTATAAACAGCTGGCCGCAAAGGGAACAGACTTTTCTTTAAGAGACTATTAAGGCAACTCATCACCTTTATTTCTATAGCGCTTTTTACAATACAGAGTGTTTCAAAGCAGCTTCACAGAGATAACAGGAAAATAATGCAACAAAGTTTGTTTCTAGAAGAAAATAGCCTCAGTCCAGCTTAAGTAAGTTGTTTTTGTTGTAAAAAAGTAATTAATTTAGTTTATATATATATATATATATATATATATATATATATATATATATATATAGTCGCTATGGAGAAAACCGTGATGTCATCGTCCAGCTCAGTTCAGTTCTCATATAATGGTGTCAATGCAGGCAGATCAATAATATTGTTGAATATTAAAGCTGCAGTGTGTAAGTTTTAGCGCATCTAGTGGTGAGGTTGTGAATTGCAACCAACAGAAGTTGCACTGGTCGACACAAAGTGATGTCGTCATCTGAGACAGCAGAGAGTAGCCAGTTGTAGCAATGAGGTTTCTTTACAAAGATAAATTAAGAAATTAGGTTTACTTGATTATTCAGTAAAACGATATATTATTGCGAATATTATTGTTAATTGTTCATCATTGTGTCAGTGTTTTATTCGCTGACTTTAGCTAGTTTCTTCGCACGAAGAACAACATAGTGACGAAACGCGTTTGTCCATTTAGGGCCACCGTAGAAACATGTCGATGTAAGGAGACCCGCGGTATGTATAGAAATGGCTCATTCTAAGCTAATAAAAACAATGGTACATTGTGTAAGGTCTTTATACACCACTGGAAACATCCTTACATCGTTTATGATATTGCATTTCTGTCAACAGATCCTCCTAAATATTACATAGTGCACCTTTAAATGTTAAATATCCCCAACTAAGCAAGCCAAAAGCGACAGTATTTCACACACTAACCTCTAAATGTTTGAGACTACGCAGATCCTGGAAGGTGTAGTCCAGCAGGATGACGATCTTGTTCTCACTCAGGTCCAGTGCGGTGAGGTTAGCGAGTCGTGCGAACGCTCCCATGGGCACGAGCTTCAGCTGGTTTCCTCTGAGTTTCAGCGTGCGCAGGGCCTGAAGGCTAGCGAAGGCGTTGGGCTCCAGCGTCGTGATGAGATTCTCACTGAGATCCACATCTTCCAGGCGCGGATACGGAGCCAGATCTCCCGGCGCGACCCAGCGCAAACGGTTGCGGCTTAAATCCAGGAGCCTGGTCTCTGTCGGGATGCCCTCGGGAACGCCGGATAAGCGTTTGCGCTGGCAGGACACGGAGCGGAGCTGAGGCGCGCAGTCACAGCGAGGTGGGCAACCCAAGCAGGGGTTAGGGGACGTGAGGGCCAGAATCAGACCCAGACACCAAAGCCGGCCCCGGCCCCATGAGGAAGCCATGAGCCTCCCTCCACGTCACGCTACACACCTGTGAGGGACAACAGAGGGGGGATTAGGTCAGGTACTTTTACTATACATCATTATACAAGTGCAAGTTTTAATATAGATGCTATCGATCTCAAAGCAAAGTCCGGAGCTCTTGTATCTGCTGAAGAAACAAGACTTTGGAATCATTTTTAAGGGTATTTGAAAGTCTCTTCTGCTACAGTAAAAATACAGTAAAATTTTTGAAATATTATTACAATGTAAAACAGCTGTTTTCTATGTGAATATACGTATAGTAAAGTGTAATTTATTCCTGTGATCAAAGCTGAATTTTCAGCAAAGCAAGAGGACATAGAGGTCAGCTATTTTTACTATACATCATTATACAAGTGCAATTTTTAATATAGATGCCATCGATCTCAAAGCAAAGTCAGGAGCTCTTGTATCTGCTGAAGAAACTGGAATATTTTTTAATGTTTTTTTTTAAAGTCACTTCTGCTACAGTAAAAATAGTGAAATATTATTACAATGAAAAACAGCTGTTTTCTACGTGAATATATAGTAAAGTGTTATTTATTATTTACAGAGAGGTAATTAGGTCAGGTATTTTTACTATACATCATTATACAAACGCAATTTTTACTATAGATACTATCGATGTCAAAGCAAAGTCAGGAGCTCTTGTATCTGCTGAAGAAACAAGACTTTGGAATAATTTTTAATGGTATTTGAAAGTCTCTTCTGCTACAGTAAAAATACAGTAAAAATAGTGAAATATTATTACAATGTAAAAATTTGATTGTGGTTAGTGGATGATGTTGATAGTGAATGAGATTCTGCCTTGAGGAGAAAAACACCCGCTGATTCAAACATGAGAAATGTGAATTTGTATGCTGTTGTTGCTTTCATTTATTTGATCAAAAATACAGTAAAAAATGTGAAATATTAATACAGCTGTTTTCTATGTGAATATTTGTAAAAGTGTAATTTATTCCTGTGATCAAAGCTGAATTTCCAGCATCATTACTCCAGTCTTCAGTGTCACATAATCTTTCAGAAATCAATATGATGATTTGATGCTCAAGAAACATTTATGATTATTATCAATGTTGAAAACTGCTGAAACGGTGATGCATTTTATTTTTCAGGATTCTTTAATGAATAGAAAGGCATTTATTTGAAATAGAATAATTTGTAACATAATAAATGTATTTACTGTTACTAATGATCAATTTAAAACATTTTCTGAATACATTTTTTATTTATTTTTTTATTTTTTTCACTTACACTAACCTTTGGTTTAAACTGTTCTCAAAATTGATGATGATAATAATAATGATAGAGGATCAAATCATCATATTATACTGATTTCTGAAGGATCATGTGACACTGAAGACTGGAGTAATGATGCTGAAAATTCAGCTTTGATTACAGGAATAAATGACACTTTACTATATATTCAAATAGAAAACAGCCATTTTAAATTGTAATCATATTTCACAATTTTTACTGTTTCAAATATATCCAATCATAAAGATTCCAAACTTTTGACTGGTAGTGAATGAAATTCACAAATTCACATTTCTCATGTTTGAATCAGCTGGTGTTTTTCTCCTCAAGGCAGAATCTCATTCACTATCAACATCATCCACTAACCACAAACAAACCCAATACTGTCTTCATCTTCAACACTAGATCTGTTATTTTAGCATTTCACGCTCTATAAACCTCAGCATTTTGCGTACAGTGTGTTTGTGCATCTTTCTATGCAATAAATAACATATGCATCAGACAATAAAATATGAAAGCAAACGACATTCAGACATTTTTAAGTGCATAAATTCTTTCACCTGCATATGACATGCTAATTTCTCAGCTCATTGCACTCGTTCATTAATCAGATCACGTAATCGCAGCAGACTGCCTAAATGCCAGAATGTGCCAGAATGTGCCTAAAAAATCCTGGAAATGCCCATAAAAAATTCTAAATGAATAAGAGTGGATGATTATGCACAACCTTGATTACATAAAAGGGGTTCATATTCGGCGTCCAGCAGTTTTTTGTCTCCACGTAAGAGACAACCGATGCAATCGACTGGAAAAACCAACAGCGTATACTAATACAGTTTATCATCCTCACATGTTCAGCTCAGTGCTGATAATAGGACAGGCTGTTGATGAATCGCTCTCGGACAGTTATATAACGCTAATGCCAGGCTGAAAAACGCCACTGAAAACATCAAACTGATCTTTATCATAACATGACACATACATGAAAATACTATTCTTCTACGTCTTATTCAATGTGTCATTTTCTTCTTTTGTATCGGTTTGTGAAATGCACTAGCAATTTCAGCGTAGGAGGCAAATGAACTGCAATGAGTATTAATTGAGTCATTCAGAATCTAATACAATATAGATAAACAACATGTTTCTTGTGCAGTTATTAGTGTGCAAACTGAAAACTGAAAGTCCCATCCCTCCATGTCATCCTCTTGACTTCTTTTTTCACTCTTTTCTTGATTGATTTTGTTCGTAAGTGAGACAAATTCCAGATTGGTTGGGTAAATATATCACCTGGCTGTAACGGAGCAGATTTAATCAGGTTATTTGGCATCAGCGGGAGTGGGCGCTCATAAATTACACGGCTGCTGTTTGTTTTTCTGGTTTTTCTTGCTCTGGCACGCAGTTAAAGGTCGAGTCTCTGGGCGAGGAGCCACTGCACTTGGATATAGAAGAGAAGATTTCAGCCAAGTCTGTCTAATCTTCACGCTGGCCGAGTCAAACACTGTGTGGGTCTGGAAGGACCAGAGAATCACTTTAAACCTCCATCTGATGCACTTATAGAGCTCATGCACAAGAAAAACAAGCGCGCAGCATCTTTACAATATTGTCTTTGAGCTTGCGTTTTTGCGCTCGCTCTGTATATTTCAATGGCATCGCTGTCGAAGAGTAATTAGCTGGTGAAGTGGATTTACTTATTGTAAAGTTAAATGTCAGTAGTCAGATTTTAAAGCAGACAGTTCATTCATAAATATGTAAGATCGCTGTGGAAATACAAAACCGGAAGACAAAAGACAAGCACAGCCCTGAAAAAGGCGCTTGTTGTTTTCTGTCTTACGGTTTGTATTTCCACAGCATGAAGATAAAATACTATTTATATAAACTGTATGTAATATATTTAGGGCCCTATTTTAACAATCCAAGCGTATGGTCTAAAGCCGCACTTAGTGCGTGACCGAATCCACTTTTGCTAGTTTAACGACGGGACAAATGGTCGGCGCTCCCGGCGCATAGTCTAAAAGGGTCGTCCCTATTCTCTTAATGAGTGATGGGTGTGTTTTGGGCGTAACGTGCAATAAACCAATCAGAGTCTCGTCTCCCATTCCCTTTAAAAGCCAGTTGTGCTCGCGTCATGGCGGATTCGCTCTTTACATGACGGAATTAGCAAGATTGGCTATTTATTTGGCTTTACTCTTTTACATGAAAATTAAAATATGTAATGTCATAATTATTTTTTAAGAGTTTACTTATGTAATTGTTGCATTAGGCTATGAATTAATAAATATTCATTGATAAGAACTATTTCATGTCTTTTCATTTACAGTAGCATGAACTACGAGTATTGTTTTGATAAGAAATTGACTAGCAGAAATCAGTAGTCGTGCAACCCCTAAAAAAACTGAACGCTTCTCCAGCGAGCAAACGGATCTGCTCTAGTGCGAGGTTAAAGCAAGCAGAGCATCTACGGGACAAAGTACGCGTGTTGTGGACCCGCCTATAGGCGCATATTACTAACGCGCTCTTTAAATACCAAAAAAAAAAATTACCTACCTCAGTCAATTTCAGTTCCTCAAAATAGCAACGTGCCTGAACACACCTCGTTTTCAGACCATTAAAATTTTTTTAATGAAACATATATATATTTTTTATCAACATAGTTAAAGTGCTCAACAGTGCTTTCATCAAATTTAATAACTCATGTATTTTACAACTGTATTTTACTACTCAGTGTTTCTGGCTTGTTTTCCAGTACAAACATCCAAACATTTTTAAATCAAGACATTTACTTGTGCAAAATGCCTGACGATATTAATTCTTGCTTTCTGAAAAATGTATAAAAATGAAGTGAGTTTATGATTAAAACAATAAATTTATTCAGATAACTTTTTGAGCCACATTGTTGCATGTATAATTCCAACCATTTATTTGATTCAGTTTTTGTTCAAGCAAATAAATTCAACATCGCTGTTATTATTACTCATGATTCATTTGTCACACTGGAATAGAATGTCAAAAATCTTTTGAATTGTGGGATACAATACTGCTTTTTATTTTACGCTTTCTACTATTATACTCGAAATCAATGCAGTCTAATAAAGAGAGATCTGTCAGACTAACATGCACGCACAGCATTTGATGGTGCTTTTATCAATGACACAAATGCATGTTGTTAGTCAGCGGGCATTAGAAACGCGTGTGGGAGGATGTGAAGCGTCGGCAGCAAAACACAGGCCTCGATTTATTGTGTATCAGCACTTTGATTTATAGGAGGAGCATCAAACTGTGTGTGTAATGCTAATGCCATCAAGTACTAACATTCTGATATTAAAAGAGAAAATGCAAGTTCACTGACATCCAGCACGGGGGCGTTTGCGTTTCTATCTGTCCGTCTGTTAATTTATGACCTTTCTTCTGAAAGCCTGGAGTCAGCCGGCCTGTAGAAGATTTCACTTTAGTAATGAACATGAAACATGCCGACAGTCTGGGCTTTTAAAACAGATCACATGATGTCACGGTGCTAAACTACCAATCGATTGGATGATTTTCAGTTGGCGGACAATAAAAGGGGTGAAAAATAACCTGTCAAATCACACATAACATCTTTATCAATGCCCACAAGCACCTAGCAACACCCTCATGGCGACCCAGAACTCCCTAGCAACTCCTTAGCAACATGCCAACAGCATCTTAGCAACCACACAGCAAGTTCTAAAATTAATATACATGCGTGTTAATTGAAAATAACAAATTCTTTTCATTTAAATGTGTCACATGAATATGTTAAATATGAAAAAATAAAACCTATTCATAAGTCACACCACAGGAATATTTAAAAAACAAAATGGTGCAAACCTTAACAGAAATCTTAATAAAACTATTTTCTCTGTTATATTCAAACAAACTAAAAAACAAAAAAAGGTCAAATTGTTTTTTGAAAAAAAAAAAAAAGCTGGGTCAAAAGGTTAAAAATTTCAAATTAAAAACATATAAAAATAAAATAAAAATAACTTAAAATAATAATAAAATAAAATGAAAAAAATGAAAAAATTTAATACAAAAGAAATATACACATGTAATAAAATCAACTATAAATGCTTATTCAATAATATAATAAATTAAAAGTACTATTAGTACAAGTAAACACATTTCAGTGTGTTATTTTATTACCTGACAGACAATATGGTGCAAACTAGGGATGCACTGATTTGAAAGTTATGGCTGCTACCGATAACCGTTAAATTACTATATTTGAAAGCCGATAACCGATATATTGGCCGATAACGTTTTTTTTAATGATTTTGAGAGCCTGATTACAAGAACAAAAGTCTCACCATTAAAAGCCATGTCCCAAACACACAATTAT
The DNA here is from genome assembly GCA_026230005.1 of Gila orcuttii. Lineage (NCBI taxonomy): Eukaryota > Metazoa > Chordata > Actinopteri > Cypriniformes > Leuciscidae > Gila > Gila orcuttii. Next base: position 2,121,042 of record JAPDVR010000008.1, on the reverse strand, counting down.
GATGTTCTCATTATAATTTTATGTAGCTGATATGACAGACTTGTGTTGCACTTTACTGTATTTAATTTTTTTAAAGTGATTTCAATCATAGTTCAATCAATTCAAAACCATCATGTTGAACAGTGCTCATCTGAAGGAAATAATACATTATTTATCAGTTTTAATATATCCGCCAAATTTTCTTGTTGGCCCGATAACGATAACATTAAAAATGAACACATATCGGCCGATACCGATATGATTGCCGATATATCGTGCAAACTTTAATAGAAATGAACACCAGCACCTAAAACATTTTTTTCTTATACTTTCAGACTAAAAATATATTTGAAAACATTCTAAAAAATATTGTTATATGTTATTTGACGCCTATACTATAGAAGCTTGTTTCCGCCACAGAATAAAACATTTTAAAAGATAATTGCGACTTTTTACCTCAGAATTGCGAGATATAAACTTGCAATTCTGAGAAAAGATGTTAGAAATAAACTCGCTTTTTTTCTCGCAAATTTTTTTTTTGTATTTTTTTTTCCACACAATTGCAAATTTATTTTAAATCTTTTTTAAATCTTTTCTCAGAATTGCAAGTTTATATCTCACAGTTCTGACTAAACATGCAATTCTAAGAAAAATATCTCTTTAGCCTTTTCAATCTCTCATCTTCATCATCATCATCATCATCAGGTCGTGCTGAAAAATGAAATCTTCATCTCCATAAAGCTTTTCAGCAGATGGAAGCATGAAGTGCTCCAAAATCTCCTGATAGCTAGCTGCATTGACCCTGCCCTTGATAAAACACAGTGGACCAACACCAGCACCTGACATGGCACCCCAGACCATCACTGACTGTGGGTACTTGACACTGGACTTCAGGCATTTTGGCATTTCCTTCTCCCCAGTCTTCCTCCAGACTCTGGCACCTTGATTTCCGAATGACAAGCAAAATTTGCTTTCATCCGAAAAAAGTACTTTGGACCACTGAGCAACAGTCCAGTGCTGCTTCTCTGTAGCCCAGGTCAGGCGCTTCTGCCGCTGTTTCTGGTTCAAAAGTGTCTTGACCTGGGGAATGCGGCACCTGTAGCCCATTTCCTGCACACGCCTGTGCACGGTGGCTCTGGATGTTTCTACTCCAGACTCAGTCCACTGCTTCCGCAGGTCCCCAAGGTCTGGAATCGGTCCTTCTCCACAATCTTCCTCAGGGTCCGGTCACCTCTTCTCGTTGTGCAGCGTTTTTTGCCACACTTTTTCCTTCCCACAGACTTCCCACTGAGGTGCCTTGATACAGCGCTCTGGGAACAGCCTATTTGTTCAGAAATTTCTTTCTGTGTCTTACCCTCTTGCTTGAGGGTGTCAATGATGGCCTTCTGGACAGCAGTCAGGTCGGCAGTCTTACCCATGATTGCGGTTTTGAGTAATGAAACAGGCTGGGAGTTTTTAAAAGCCTCAGGAATCTTTTGCAGGTGTTTAGAGTTAATTAGTTGATTCAGATGATTAGGTTAATAGCTCGTTTAGAGACCCTTTTCATGATATGCTAATTTTTTGAGATAGGAATTTTGGGTTTTCATGAGCTGTATGCCAAAATCATCAGTATTAAAACAATAAAAGACCTGAAATATTTCAGTTGGTGTGCAATGAATCTAAAATATATGAAAGTTTATTTTTTATCATTACATTATGGAAAATACTGAACTTTATCACAATATGCAAATTTTTTTAGAAGGACCTGTATATATATATAAATCCGCAATTCTGACTTTTTTTTCTTGCAATTCGGACTTTTTTTCTTGCAATTCTGACTTTATCGTAATTGCGAGTTTATATCTGACATCTTATCTCAGAATTGTGAGTTTATATCTCACAGTTCTGACTAAACATGCAATTCTGAGAGTAAATATCTCTTTAGCTCTTTCAATCTGTCATCATCATCATCAGGCCTTTTAAAACATCTCTGACGTGCTGGAAGTTACGTGAAACCATGGTTTCAATTTATATATATATATATATATATATATATATATAAATAAAGTCAGGATTGCTTGATATAAAGTCACATTGTGTGTTATAAAGTCAGAATTGCGAGATATAAACTCACAATTGCGAGAAATAAACTCGCAATTCTGACTTTTTTTCACAATTCTAATAATAATAATAATACATTTTATTTATAATGCACTTTACATTTCAAAGAAATCTCAAAGTGCTACAGTAGCAAAGAGGTTAAGAAAAATTCCCAGAATATAATAAAATCAACAAAGCAATAAAACACCTTAAAAAATAAAAATTAAAACCATGACTGTTAAAAGGCCTTTAGAAATAAGAAAGTCTTTAGGCCCTTCTTAAAAACCTCCAGAGTTTGTGGGGCCCTTAGGGCCACTGGGAGGGCATTCCAGAGCCGTGGGGCGACTGCCTGAAAGGCCCTGTCTCCCATGGTGGAGAGTTTTGTCCTTGGTTGGTGCAGGCAGTAGGTAGAGGTGGAGGAGCGGAGGTTTCTTGAGGCGGTGTGTAGGGTGAGGAGTTCACTGAGGTAGGCAGGGGCAGTTCCATGTATGCACTGGTGGGTGAGGAGGCAGATTTTGTACTGAGTTCTGTATTGAATGGGCAGCCAGTGGAGGGATTTCAGGACCGGAGTGATATGATCATATTTGCGCCTCCTCGTCAGGACCCGGGCAGCACAGTTCTGAATATGCTGGAGCTTTTGCAGGCTCCTGGCAGGGGTCCCGACGAGGAGGGCATTACAGTAGTCCAACCTGGAGGAGATAAACGCATGGATCAACTTCTCAGCATCTGGTTGTGAAAGGAAGGGGCGGAGTTTGACAACGTTTTTGAGGTGGAGGAAGGAGACCTTACAGAGGTGACGGATGTGAGTGTCAAATGTAAGATTTGAGTCAAGTCTGACTCCAAGGTTGGTAACATAGGTAGACAGGGCAATGTGATGACCAAAAAGGGATATACTGCTGAGGGAGGAGGACTGGGTTTGGTGTGGGGTACCAATCAGGATGGCTTCGGTTTTGCTGCTATTTAGTTGTCAGCCATCCATGCCCCTATCTCCTCCAGGCAAACCTGAAGTGCAGATGGCAGAGCTGAGGGGAGTGTGGAGTCCATTTTTATGTATAGTTGTGTATCGTCTGCAAAACAGTGGAATGGAACTTTGTGTTTATGGATGATTTGACCGAGGGGTAGTAAGTAGATGGTAAAAAGGGTTGGACCAAGGACGGACCCTTGTGGCACTCCACAGCTGACTGTGTGGGGTGATGATTGGGACTGTCCTAGAGCCACATACTCCGTCCTGGCTGTGAGATAGGACTGGAACCAGCTTAGTGTGGTCCCAGAAAGTCCTACCATAGGCTGGAGACGGTGAAGCAAGATGTTGTGATCCACGGTGTCAAAGGCGGCCGACAAGTCCAGTAGGAAATTCTGACTTTTTTTCTTGCAATTCTGACTTTTTTATCGCAATTGAGAGTTTATATCTGACATCTTTTCTCAGAATTGCGAGTTTATATCTCACAGTTCTGACTAAACATGCAATTGACTAAACATGAAAAATATCTCTTTAGCTCTTTCATCTGTCATCATCATCATCATCATCAGGCACATTAAAACATCTCTGACGTGTGTAAGTTTCAGTTTAGCGAGGTGGCAGAGAGAATGTTTTCTGAAGGTCCTAATAATAGCGCGACTGGCACTCGTGGTCCTTCACATGGAGCCGCTGGTGTTTTGGCTGTTTGTGTGAGTCTAACAGCCCCGGCGAACGTGTTTACGAGAGCCTTTCCTACGACGAGGCAGAAAACACACATGGTTCAGGATACTAATTAAGAGACTCATTCATAATAAATCCAAAAACACTCTCAGAGCATCAGAACTAATGAAATTCACTATGGCCAGCAGGGATGTGCTTTCGTAGACTGGCCTAATTTCATTTATGTTAATAGAGGAGATAAGAAGAAACCTGATTTCTATTCAAATATCGGTCAAAACCTTCATTAAAGTTTGAAACACTAACTGAATTTAAAAGTGGACTAGAATAGAACTGAATGTTTGAGTTTTCTGGATGTTTGAAGGACTTTTGGTGTCATGTGATGATGATTGAGGGAGTGGGGTCAAAGGTCAAATGTGTGATACTTCAAAATGAAAATGAATACAAATAAAATAATACAAATAATTCAAACTATAAATAAAAATAAAAGAATACAAAATCAGTTATTTAAAAATAAAATATAATTTAAAAGTAATACAAAATAAATAAATAAAATAAATATATATTTTTTAAATATAATAAAAATTCACATTTATACAGTACACAGTGTGTTATTACCATTACCTGACAGACATCTTTTCTCTTTTAGCTCAATGCCACTATAATCTGATACAAGCATGAATTACATTTTAGAGCTGTGTTTAAAAGGTGTTTATTAATTTTTTTACACAAAGATTTCAGAAGATTATGAACAACTGTTATGATTCACAATAAGCTGCACATAACTATGAGTTTAAACTACATTAGAGTGAGTAAATGACTGAATTTATAAGAAAAAGATGTGCATCTTCCTCAGGCGTGGGAAGCCAGCGAGTGTTTCAGCGAAGGACAGCGTGTTTCGCCGTGAGTCTGTTTCATGCTCTGTGATTTATGAGGAGGGTCAGCACGCTGTCACCCGCGGCCCCGGGGCCCGTAACCCATCACAACCACGAGAGAGAGAGTGTGTGCGATCACTCCCACTATAAATGGAGCGAGAAAAACGAGATGCCAAAGGAACCAGAAAAAGATTGAGCTGTGAGAACGGCAGCGAAAGGCGTTTGAAATCCTGCGTCAGCGCAACAACATACAAAACAGAGAATTACAAAACATAACTGGGCTCAAAAATCTGATTTTAAAATAGCGGATATATTTTATATTAATTCATTAAAACATTTTTTGGTAAACTGCCTTTTATATATATGTATATATTTTTTTATTTAATTTAATTTTAATGTATGGGTGTATGCATGTATGAATGCATGTATGTGTGTATTGATGTATGTGTTGTATGTATGTATAGAAGGATGGATGTATGTATGTATATACAGTATGGATGCATGCATGTATGGGTGTATGTATGTAAGCATGCATGCATGTATATACAGTATGTATGCATGTATGTGTGTATGTATGTATGTATGTATGTATGTATGGGTGTATGTATGTATGTATGTATGTATGTATGTATGAATGCATGTATGTGTGTATGCATGTATGTATGTATGTTTGTATGTATGTATGTATGTATGTAAGTATGCATGCATGTATATACAGTATGTATGTATATATGTATGTATGCATGTATGAATGCATGTATGTGTGTATTGATGTATGTGTTGTATGTATGTATAGAAAAATGTATGCATGTATGTATGTTTGTATGTATGTATGTATGTATGTAAGTATGCATGCATGTATATACAGTATGTATGCATGTATGGGTGTATGTATGTATGTATGTATGGGTGTATGTATGTATGTATGTATGAATGAATGTATGTGTGTATGCATGTATGTATGTTTGTATGCATGTATGTACAATATGTAAGTATGCATGCATGTATATACAGTATGTATGTATGTATGTATGTATGCATGTATATACAGTATGTATGTATATTTGTATGCATGTTTGTTAGTATGCATGCATGTACACTATATACAGTATGTATGTATGTATGTGTGTATTGATGTATGTGTTGTATGTATGTATGTATGTATGTATGTATGTATGTATGTATGAATGCATGCATGTATGGATGGATGTTTGGATGTATGTGTGGGTGTATGGATGGATGTATTGAATTATGTGTGGATATATGTATGCAAGTATAGACAGTGCTTATTAATCAACAGAAACAATAATTGTAACCAATCACTAATTTCTTCATTTAGATAATTTTCTCTTTGAAACAATTTAATCGTGCTTTTTTTATTTAATTTACAGCTCATGTCAAAGATGTTGGAAGTGAAACTCTATTTACAAAATCTCCCTCATGTTGAGCTGTAGTTAGTTTTACAACATTAAACGAATGAATAGATAAACACCACGAACACAGCTAAAAAAACGCTCTTCTCAAGCATTCAGTGGGAGGAAGCAAACAGAATCTAGAACAACCGAAACACAGAGGCGAGGACTTTTATGAGACAGGCGTAAACAAACTGCAAACATCACTACTGAGACTGTTCTGTTGTGGGAAATAATTATCATTCAGCTCGGAATTCTCCAGCATTCTGACGAGATCCGGGCTCCGTCTAATACAGCGGAGTGTGTGTGTGTGTGTGTGTGTGTGTGCGTCACGCACGGAAACACACATCTCCAGGTGCAGCTCAGGCTCATTTCTGAGGCCATGTAATGGATTGTGACAAGCTCTTCTCTGCTGAGAGGCTGTGAGCGTCCGAGAAGCTCACTAAACAGACAAATAACCCCTAGTGAACGTATAAAGAGACAAATAACCCTTAGTGAACATATAAAGAGACAAATAACCCCTAGTGAACATATTAAGAGACAAATAACCCCTACTGAACGACAAATAACACCTAGTGAACGACAAATAACTCCTAGTGAACATATAAAGAGACAAATAACCCCTAGTGAACATATAAAGAGACAAATAACCCCTAGTGAACATATAAAGAGACAAATAACACCTAGTGAATGACAAATAACTCCTAGTGAACATATAAAGAGACAAATAACCCCTAGTGAACATATGAAGAGACAAATAACCCCTACTGAACGACAAATAACCCCTAGTGAACGACAAATAACTCCTAGTGAACATATAAAGAGACAAATAACCCCTAGTGAACATATAAAGAGACAAATAATCCCTAGTGAACGACAAATAACTCCTAGTGAACATATAAAGAGACAAATAACCCCTAGTGAACGACAAATAACTCTTAGTGAACATATAAAGAGATAAATAACCCCTAGTGAACACATAAAGAGACAAATAACCCCTAGTGAACGACAAATAACCCCTAGTGAACAAATAAAGAGACAAATAACCTCTAGTGAATGACAAATAACCCCTAGTGAACATATAAAAAGACAAATAACCCCTAGTGAACAAATAAAGAGACAAATAACCCCTAGTGAATGACAAATAACCCCTAGTGAACATATAAAGAGACAAATAACCCCTAGTGAACATATAAAGAGACAAATAACCCCTAGTGAGCAAATAAAGAGACAAATAACCCCTTGTGAACATATAAAGAGACAAATAACCCCTAGTGAACAAATAAAGAGACAAATAACCCCTAGTGAATGACAAATAACCCCTAGTGAACATATAAAGAGACAAATAACCCCTAGTGAACATATAAAGAGACAAATAACCCCTAGTGAACATATAAAGAGACAAATAACCCCTAGTGAACAAATATGGAGACAAATAACCCCTAGTGAATGACAAATAACCCCTAGTGAACATATAAAGAGACAAATAACCCCTAGTGAACATATAAAGAGACAAATAACCCCTAGTGAACGACAAATAACCCCTAGTGAACAAATAAAGAGACAAATAACCCCTAGTGGATAACAAATAACCCCTAGTGAACGACAAATAACCCCTAGTGAACATATAAAGAGACAAATAACCCCTAGTGAACATATAAAGAGACAAATAACCCCTAGTGAACAAATAAAGAGACAAATAACCCCTAGTGAATGACAAATAACACCTAGTGAACAAATAAAGAGACAAATAACCACTAGTGAACAAATAAAGAGACAAATAACCCCTAGTGAAGAAATAAAGAGACAAATAACCCCTAGTGAACATATAAAGACACAAATAACCCCTAGTGAATGACAAATAACACCTAGTGAACATATAAAGAGACAAATAACCCCTAGTGAACAAATAAAGAGACAAATAACCCCTAGTGAACAAATAAAGAGACAAATAACCCCTAGTGAACGACAAATAACCCCTAGTGAACAAATAAAGAGACAAATAACCCCTAGTGAACAAATAAAGAAACAAATAACCCCTAGTGAACGACAAATAACCCCTAGTGAACGACAAATAACACCTAGTGAACATATAAAGAGACAAATAACCCCTAGTGAACAAATAAAGAGACAAATAACCCCTAGTGAACAAATAAAGAGACAAATAACCCCTAGTGAACGACAAATAACACCTAGTGAACATATAAAGAGACAAATAACCCCTAGTGAACGACAAATAACACCTAGTGAACATATAAAGAGACAAATAACCCCTAGTGAACATATAAAGAGACAAATAACCCCTAGTGAACAAATAAAGAGACAAATAACCCCTAGTGAACAAATAAAGAGACAAATAACCCCTAGTGAACATATAAAGACACAAATAACCCCCCAGTGAACAAATAAAGAAACAAATAACCCCTAGTGAACGACAAATAACCCCTAGTGAATGACAAATAACACCTAGTGAACATATAAAGAGACAAATAACCCCTAGTGAACAAATAAAGAGACAAATAACCCCTAGTGAACAAATAAAGAGACAAATAACCCCTAGTGAACAAATAAAGAGACAAATAACCCCTACTGAACGACAAATAACACCTAGTGAACGCAGAATCACTCAAACTAACCCTCTCTGCGCTGGGAGCAAGTGAGGAGAAACGAGCTGCTGTCTATCTAGTGAGCTGATTTAGTGTCTACATAGGCAGCATCCGAAACACACTATTCCACGCACACAGATAACTCACATACTGCCAGAGGTGGACAAAGTTCACAACTTCCTTGAAAAGTGAAAGTACAGATACTACTGGTCAAATATTACTCCATTACAAGTATAAGGTGTAAAGACTTTTTGTACGCAAAAAACGATTTTATTCAAGTATTAATTTTCTTAGAAAAACTGAACGAGCGAGCAAACGTTTCCAGAAAAATAATACTCAAGTAAAGTGCAGATACTCAAAAAGTCTACTTTAAGTACAGTACTCAAGTAAATGTATAGTTCGTTTCAGTTCACCTCTGCATACTGCACACTACTTCCATATAGTATTTCATTCCAGACGCAGTCAGTGGGCCCTATTTTAAGGATCTAAGCATATTTCTAAATACGTATGTTGTAAAGCTGCACTTAGATCGTGTCCGAATCCACTTTTGCTAGTTTAACGACGGGACAAATGGTCGGCGCTCCCGGCGCATGGTCTAAAAGGATTGTCTCTATTTTCCTAATGAGTAAAGGGTGTTTTGTCTCTATTCTCTTAATGAGTAATGGGTGTGTTTTGGGCGTAACGTGCAATAAACCAATCAGAGTCTTGTCTCTCATTACCTTTAAAAGCCACGGCGGAAAAACTGAACGCTTCTCTAGCGAGCAAACGGATCTGCTTGTGCGCGAGGTTAAAGCTGTGTGTGTGTGTGTGTGCGTGTGAGGTTAAAGCTGTGTGTGTGTGTGTGTGTGTGTTTGTGTGTGTGTGTGTGTGTGTGTGTGTGTGTGTGTGTGTGTGTGTGTGTGTGTGTGTGTGTGTGTGTGTGTGTGTGTGTGTGTGTGTGTGTGAGGTTAAAGTGAACCATCTACGGGACAAGCCGGATTCCACCATATCTTTATGTACACAATATTAATCTTTTACATTGTAATCCTTTTATTTTCAATATTTAGCTAGTTTGTGTGCTGCTGCTCGTCCCTGTGTGTGTAATAATCAGAGTGTGTGTGTGTGTGTGTGTGTGTGTGTGTGTGTGTGTGTGTGCGCGCTGTAGGCGTAAGTGGAATCTGTATGTTCGTTTGGCTGGTAGCTAGAATTAATATATTAATTAATATTAATTAATATTTTACTCATCGCTTCATGGGAGTGGGCGGAGCTAATCTCTGATATCTTCCGCCATGTTTATAGTTTTTTAACACTTTCTAGTAATTCTAATCTAATCCTTGACTGGACAATCCAATACTCATTTCAACATACTACGATTTGGGTCATTTTGGGATTTATGTAATTCTCTTTTATAGGGGTGTAACGATACCCTCACGATTCGATAACTCACGACGATATTATTGCGATACTCCAAGACATATGATAAAAGGTTAACAAAAAATTAACTGTTGATTAAAATGCAAAATGTTATGTTACATTGTGTGTGTAAATGAATAGACTTGGACTCAGTGCTGGAAACCCAATGCAGGACAATAGAGACACCAGAATAACAATATTCATGATTCTGAAGCTGAAAATACACAATTATTTTAGATGAATACGCTTGATCTCTGTCACTGACTAGATATATTTAAAATAATAAAGGCCATTTATTACTGGTAACATCAGACATTTGGCATTATCAGGACACACAAATATTCCTCCATTGCGTTATTATAAATTATATTCAACATTATATAGTAGTTTAATGTAGTACTGACACTAAAACTCTGAAAACTTGAATTTTTTCACGCACAGTAATTTTTATTTTGGATGAACTATACACAATACATATTGTTGCATTTTTGTATTGCGATATATTGTGATGTGATATATTATTACACCACTAGTATTTTATCTTATAAAGACAGTTGCTGTAAAACACTTGACCTTGTGACGACTTCTTGCTTTAAAACACTTTCCGTTCTTCTCCCTGCATTATAACAGCAATGAAGAAATAAACAAGCTTTCAAGGTGAAAACAAAAGTTTAGAAAGTTGCTCTAACCTTTCCACCGCTGTGAAGATCACGATGGGACCTCATAAACAATTTACACACAGCAGGTTCACATCAGCATCTGGCTGTGAGAAGATAACACCTGAACACACTTCAGTTTAACCCGGCCCGCCTCGCAGGAACACACTGGGATTAACGGGAGATTTACAGGCGGAAAACAAGAGGAACAGGGATGCTAATATCATATATATATATATTTATGAGGAACTGAATTGGGCTTTAGCCGAACAGCTGGACTCCGACTAACAGGAGATCACTAATACACACCTCGCCTCGCTGCTTCTTTCTCACTGTTTTTGAAACTTGTGAATTTTTATACACTGTTTTTTTTTTTCAGTGTACAGATTTTTTAAGTATTTAAATGAGGTTTCTTCTGCTCACCAAAGCTGCATTTATTTGATTAAAAATACAAACAAAATCAAAAAAAATTTAAAATTGTGAAATATTATTTCAATGTAAATCAGCTGTTTTCTATGTGAATATAATGTAAAGTGTAATTTATTCCTGTGATCAAAGCTGAATTTTCAGCATCATTACTCCAGTCTTCAGTGTCACATGATCCTTCAGAAATCACTATAATATATAAAATAGAAAACGGATATTTTAAATTGTCATAATATTTAACAATATTACTGATTTTTTTATATTTAATCAAATAAATGCAGCCTTGGTAAGCAGAAGAAACTTCTTTTAAAAACATAATAAAACCTTTTGACTGGTTGTTATGTTATGAATCGTTCACTGAATATAGCTTCAAAACACACAAGCAAATATAAAGTAATAAAGCAGAGCAGACAAAAAACATTACATGCAATAAAGAAAACCTTTTCAGAATCGCCATGCATCGGAGATTTGTTTTTTTCTCCCACTCCTACTAAGCATGCACGGTTTTCCCAGGCAAAAACCACACACAGATTTACTTCTGAGATCTAGTTATATTATAGAATAACTATATATTATAGTTT
>JAPDVR010000008.1:2091900-2101900 GCA_026230005.1 Gila orcuttii | reverse complement strand
AAAATAAAAAAAATAAAGAGGAAAAACTAAAGTTTGAAAAGTTGCCTTGGAAAATAATTTAAAATAAATTAAGTTGAAGCACTAAAATGACTAAAACTACAACTGAAAATATAAAAAATTGTATAATTTAATTTTTTTTTTGACAAAAGCACATTACAAAATTACTAAAAACCTACACTAAAATTAAAATGAAAACATGAAAATAAAAGCTAATTCAAAATATTAATGAATACTAGTCCTGGTATTTCCACTAGTACAGGGTTCCCTAAACTGAGGTTCGTGAGAATGTAATGATACAATTTAAAGAATTAAAAAATAATTTAAAGAATCAAATAAAAAAATGTAAAATTAAAATAAATAATTTCAAATCAAAATAAAACGCCTAACAACAAAGATGCATTTTTAAATTTGTTATCTGCATGTCATGTGACCATCAACCAACGTCCGAATGGAAATGTGAATGTGTTGTTAAATTACTGAAATATGAATAAACATAAAATCACAGGGGTAAATATTTTATCTATAGTAATAGTAGTGACCTGTAAACTAAGGTTAATAGCTGGTCAATACATGAATCATCATGAGGGCCATTTTCACTGCATTAGAGCACAGACTTCACAGATCTTTATCATTGCATGATATTCATCTGAAATCTTTCATCTAAATATCTCCAGCGACAGATGCCACAGTCAAATCAGCTCTCATCTACACGCTAGCGATGAGCATCTCTAATGCTTTATCAAAGCCTGAAGACACAGATGGTGATGAAGATACGACTCTGACTGGATCTAGTTAGAGATAAACTCTGATCCGAGACCTGGATAAAGTCCAGAGAACTACAGATGCTAATGCAAAAAGGCCGCAAGCCTTTAGCTGTTTGTGCTGAAACTTAATTAAACGCTGCAAATGAGCGGTTGTTTGAATTACTAATGAAGTGAGTACAGCGGAAAGCATCGAATGCACAACAGCGGCACAAAGACTTCATTACGTGGGTGTGTTGATGACAGGGGTCATTTATCACGAAAACAGTTCATTATGACTCTCAAACATGACTTCTAATCAAAATACATGATTTTAGAATAAATTAAAGACTGGATAATTATTTGCCATTTAAACACAGCATGCACATAAATAATGTTAATGCATAAAAGTGCAACAAAGAGAGTTAAAGGCTGTTGCGCTACAAACCTTAAAGTCCCCCTGTGGTGAAAATCCAGTTTTTAATGTTGTTTATATGTCTATGTGGTGTTTTTAATGTGCTATAAGACAAACCATGTGTAAATTCATAAGTCGACAGCATTGCTGAGTATTTTCTCCTTAAAACTGCAGTGAACCAAAGACAGTCTCAAAAACACGCTTTGAAATCGCTGGTGTTTCTGACGTCACAAACTACCTTGTAACCAATCAGATCATCATGTGATCTTCAACAAGTGGATCTCTGAGTGAGTGAGTGAGTGGAGGCGGGGCTCATTTGCATATTCATAGAACCGCGCATACTAAATGAGGCAAGGGTGTTGAGTTATATTCAAGCTATGCTAAGGCATGAAGACATTTATTTTTTTAAAGAAAAAAACACTTAAATATGTCATTTTGATAATCAAAGATGAGTTTTAAGGGATTAAATTATTGAATACAAGGGGACTTTAATGAAAAACCAAGCAAAAGACACATTTTGTTTGCATAATTTGGAGTAAAATTGGCGAAATTGAGACATAGAGTCAACCGTACCTGCAACCAGGAAGGCCGACCTGATCAAATCTACTGACTTAGTCTTGCCAAGTCTTTTCCCAAACAGAGTCTCTCACAAAACCAATGATAAAACCGGAACATAAAGACAGGCATCCTGGAGAGTAGAACTCAGCGCTTTATAACACTTGCAAACGAGGGGATAAAATAATATAAATATATTTTACCAGGCTCTGGGCTAGAATCACATGAAACACTAACTAATTAATAAGATAACAAGGTTATAACAAGGAACAGGTGTGAGAAATAAATTACTATATGTCAGCAAACAAGGGGAAACAAAAGCAAACAGGAACTAAACACAGAAACAGAGGATAATTCAACAAAACAGGGGAAACAAGACTTCTATAACCATAACTTTTTCTAGACTCAGTTCAGTTTGTCACTCTCGTTTGTAATATATTTGAAATATAGAAATGGCAACTGTTCTCTGCTGCTGTGTAAATATAGCTCATGAAAATCACAGAAATGTATGAAGCTCGAGGCCATGAACACACAATAAAACAATAACATGATCTGTTTGACTGCGATTGTCATCGGGCCGCTCGGGGATCAGGGAGGCTCAAAACGAGCCTACAACGTGATGATCTTATTTATTGCTTAAAACCCACAAGATAGTGGAACCACCTTCAAGAAGCCCTGAGTAGGCCTACTACTTGATAGCGATTCTTGTTAGCAGAACTAGCCTCAGATATCAAAGGTGTACTCATAGAAATACTATGGGGCCGGGTTTTTCCTACTTTACATTGCCAATGGACAGTGTACTCAGGTAGAACGCTATCAACCCTTTAAACAAGGAGAGTAGAATCTTACGCTACCTGACTATCGAAGAGGCCTAAAGAAAGGCCTAAACTTTAATTATTAAAAGCATCAGCCCATGGTATGCTTGGGCTCTAAGGGAGTGTACTCAAACTCGTCCGAATGGGAGGGAGTACTAAGAAGAGCCCCAGTGGTGCCGGGTGAATAGACTAGAGCTGTGGGTAGCCAAAGAAACACTAAGCCCAAGGGAACTGGAGGACTCAGCTGTGAGGCCAAACACATTTTCACCTTAAGACTTGAAACAAATTCAAGGGGCCTATATATCCAACCTGAAGACTAGCTGGGAAATTCTAGCTACAATATACAGCTCTGAAAGCGGAGACCTCAGCATTACTTCTTACAACTCTCTCTTCCCAGAGAGAGACAGGTCTGAAAACGGGCGTGGTGATTAATTACAATGAATATTATTAAAATTATACAATACTATTAAAAAAAAAGAAGGTTTGAATGAATGCCTCAATGACTCACTTATAAAGACTTCACTTGTTTCATTACTGGATGAATCTGTTTTTGAACGAATCTATTGAATGGTTGATTCAAAGACTCACTCATAAAGACTTGTTTCATTACTGGATGAATCAGCGTTTTTGAACAAATCTCTTGAATGGATGATTAAATGACTCACTCATAAATACTTCACTTGTTTCATTACTGGATGAATCTGTGTTTTTGAACGAATCTATTGAATGAATGATTCAATGACTCACTCATAAAGACTTGTTTCATTACTGGATGAATCAGCGTTTTTGAACAAATCTCTTGAATGGATGATTCAATGACTCACTCATAAAGACTTGTTTCATTACTGGATGAATCTGTGTTTTTGAACGAATCTATTGAATGTATGATTTAATGACTCACTCATAAATACTTGTTTCATTACTGGATGAATCAGTGTTTTTGAACAAATCTCTTGAATGGATGATTCAATGACTCACTCATAAAGACTTGTTTCAATACTGGATGAATCAGCGTTTTTGAACAAATTTCTTGAATGGATGATTCAATGACTCACTCATAAATACTTCACTTGTTTCATTACTGGATGAATCTGTGTTTTTGAACAAATCTATTGAATGTATGATTCAATGACTCACTCATAAAGACTTGTTTCATTACTGGATGAATCAGCGTTTTTGAACAAATCTCTTGAATGGATGATTCAATGACTCACTCATAAAGACTTGTTTCAATACTGGATGAATCAGCGTTTTTGAACAAATCTCTTGAATGGATGATTCAATGACTCACTCATAAATACTTCACTTGTTTCATTACTGGATGAATCAGCGTTTTTGAACAAATCTCTTGAATGGATGATTCAATGACTCACTCATAAAGACTTGTTTCATTACTGGATGAATCAGCGTTTTTGAACAAATCTCTTGAATGGATGAGTCAATGACTCACTCATAAATACTTCACTTGTTTCATTACTGGATGAATCTGTGTTTTTGAACAAATCTATTGAATGGATGATTCAATGACTCACTCATAAAGACTTGTTTCATTACTGGATGAATCTGTGCTTTTGAACGAATCTATTGAATGAATGATTTAATGACTCACTCATAAAGACTTGTTTCATTACTGGATGAATCAGCGTTTTTGAACAAATCTCTTGAATGGATGATTCAATGACTCACTCATAAAGACTTGTTTCAATACTGGATGAATCAGCGTTTTTGAACAAATTTCTTGAATGAATGATTTAATGACTCACTCATAAAGACTTGTTTCATTACTGGATGAATCAGCGTTTTTGAACAAATCTCTTGAATGGATGATTCAATGACTCACTCATAAAGACTTGTTTCATTACTGGATGAATCAGCGTTTTTGAACAAATCTCTTGAATGGATGATTCAATGACTCACTCATAAATACTTGTTTCATTACTGGATGAATCTGTGTTTTTGAACAAATCTCTTGAATGGATGAGTCAATGACTCACTCATAAATACTTGTTTCATTACTGGATGAATCTGTGCTTTTGAACGAATCTATTGAATGAATGATTCAATGACTCACTCATAAAGACTTGTTTCATTACTGGATGAATCAGCATTTTTTAACAAATCTCTTTAATTAATGATTCAATGACAAATACATTTAAGTAACTTGTCGCCAATTAGTGGCGTTGCGATGTAATCGATACAATCGTTATATGAAGCATCAAGTTACTTTCAAAAGGTAACTTACTCTATTTTGACAAGACTTAGATCAACACAGGAAACACTAACTAATTAATAAGATAACAAAGTTATAACAAGGGACAGGTGTGAGTAATAAATCACTATATGTCAGCAAACAGGAACTAAATACAGAAACAAAGGATACTTCAACATAAGAGTCCTTCAACACAAAACAGGGGAAACAAGACTTCTATAACCATAACCTTTTCTAGACTCAGTTCAGTTCATCACTCTCAGTTGTAATATATTTGGCATCCTGAAATATAGAAATGGCAACTGTTCTCTGCTGCTGTGTAAATATAGGCCATGAAAATCACAGAAATGAATGAAGCTCGAGGCCATGAACACACAATAATACAATAACATGTTCTGTTTGACTGCGATTGTCATCGGGCCGCTCTGAGGAAACAACAATCTGGCGAAGCTAATTTACTGCTCAGAAACAGCACAGAAAGAGGGATACGCTGGATGAGAGACTGGTGATTGAAAGAGAAAATGAGCAGATCAAGAGAGAGATGAGAAAGTTGGAGGGACAGGAATGACTACGTGACCCGCTGCGATGAATGAGGGAATTAAAGCCTCTCGTCTTTTATTAAAGCAATGCAAGCATCAGCAGGAAACCGATGAAGACAGAACAAAATTAATAGAAATGATGGATTATTTGACAGCACCTCCTCCTAGTTTAAAGGACTTAGTCACTTAAAAATTACTTAATTATAAATGTAAAATTAAACTAAATTACATTTTTAACTCATCGTTTTAAAATAAAAACACACACTAAACTTAATTAAATCATAAAAACAAGATAACAAACAAAACACTATACTAAAAATTAATAAAAAAAATAATTTTAAAATAAAAGCAAATAAAAATAAAAAGCTAAAGTAAAAAATTATTTAAATCATAAAAATGTACAAATAAAATAAATTACAAATTACAACAAAAAACACTTACTATTAATTTTTTTAAATAAACGATGTAACACTTTGTAAATCAAATTATAAAAACGTAATTCATTAATTCATTTAATTAATAATTAATTAAAATTATTTTAAACTTAAAATAAAACAAAATAGTATACTAAAAATGTATAAATCATTTTTTTATAAAAATAAAACTTACTAAAATTCAATCATATAAATGTAAAACTAAAATAATTGATTTAACACTTAGTAAATTCAATTATATAAAAGTAAAATTTATAAAAATTATTTTAAAATAAAACAAAACGCTACACTAAGAATCAATTATTAAAAAACATACCAAAAATAAACAAATTTAAACAAAATTCAATCATAATAATTTTAAATTTAAATAAACGATTTAAAATGAAAGAAAATCTAAATAGAACATTTAGGTCTACTAAAAAATATATTTTTAGTACTTTTGCATTGTTTCCTAGAAGAAAAATGAAAAAAAATTATTTCATAATTGCACTTCCTTAAAAATAAAACAAGAAAATAATGAACAATAAACTCAATTCAGGATACATTATCTGAAAACAAGTTCTATTTTATGCAACTAATCAAATTTTTTAAGAGGTTTACATATTTTTATAGGAAAAACAACTGATTTGTACCTTTTTATTACTCAAACTCAAATGGAGCTGGATGGTTTGGCTCACGGTTTTTATTTATTATTCATAATAGAACAAAAACACTTTACAGTATCAAACAGCAGAGCGGCATCAAGGTCATGGGTTGATTCCCAGTAACACACACACACTGTATTTGAATGAAAGTTGCTCTGGATAAAAGCAGTCAACTGAATCAGATGTAAATATAAGTGTTGTGTTCAAGAGTTTAGTACTGTACCTGTACGGTAATGAAATGCTTGGGACTGAAACGGCAGGAGTTACGGATATTAATGCCTGAATCTGTCTCACTCTGCGTGAGTTCACAAACACACACCGTGCTCGACCGCAACACCAGCACACGATCACACAGCTGTCGTCAGCCGTTCTCAAACACTACACACTGAATGAGTGAATTCCTCCTCTCATCACACACTCGTATGAAAGGACATTTACTGCACGTCACAGATGACATGTTCACTCCCGACGCAATGAAAGTGACATCATCACCCGGAAAAAAAAAAACATTTATTAGCTTCTTAATTTTGCATGAGACGACAAAACTGAGAGATGATGGTCATTATGCACTACAAAATTAGAGGAAAAACTGTGAAATATTATTACAATTTAAAATATATGAAGTGCGAGTATGTGAGTTTGGGGTTGGTAAGAGGTTTTTGAATGATTAAGTCTCTTCTGCTCACTAAGACTGCATTTATTTGATTAAAAAAAATACAATAAAATAGTGAAATATTATTGTAGTGTAAATCAGCTGTTTTCTATGTGAATATATAGTAAAGTGTAATTTATTCCTGTGATCAAAGCTGAATTTTCAGCATCATTACTCCAGTCTTCAGTGTCACATGACCCTTTAGAAATCACTATAATATGATGATTTGATGCTCAATTATTATTATTATCAATGTTGAAAACGGTTTCATATTTTTGTAGAAAAAATACATTTCATATATTTTCCTTTTTTGTTAGGATTCTTTGATGAATAGAAAGTTCAAAAGAACAGCATTAGTATCTTTTGTAACATTATAAATCTATACGGGCACTTACGATCAATTTAATGTGCATGGCTTCGATGAATAAAAGTTTTTTTTTTAATCTTATTACCTCAAACATTTGAATAAAATTTGTATCAAGGTTTCAACAAAAATATGAAGCTTTTTTCAACACTGATAATAATCATAAATGTTTCTTGAGCATCAAATCATCATATTATAGTGATTTCTGAAGGATCATGTGACACTGAAGACTGGAGTAATGATGCTGAAAATTCAGCTTTGATCACAGGAATAAATTACACTTTACTATATATTCACATAGAAAACAGATGATTTACATTGGAATAATATTTCACAATTTTACTGTATTTTTTAATCAAAATGAAATGCAGTCTTAGTGAGCAGAAGAGACTTAATCATTCAAAAACATTACAAAATCTTACCAACCCCATACAAACAGATTATTCTGATGTAGAATAGATATATCACCTTACATTAAATACAATATTGTGCCAGCAGATCTATTACTCTCACACAATAACCTCTTGGTTTCAGCTAATGTGCAATTACAGTGTTTACATGGGTTATTTATTCATCTATTTTTATGCGTTCAATACTGTATTTCAATGCATTTGACTTCAAATTTCCGATGCTTTTGGGAAATAAGACCCAAAGGTTCTTCTTCCGACTCTCAGCAAACACACACACACACACACACACACACACACACACACCTGTTCAGGATTCAAATGCACTTGCCGCAAATCACAATTCCATTAAAGCCATGATAAGTTTGCCATCCTTTCCAATCTAAGAAACCCTTCACAGCCGGCGTGCGTGCGTGTGTGTGTGGCGTGTGTGCGTGTGTGTGTGGTGTGTGTGTCCTCACACACTCGGAGTTGAAGCCGAGATGAAACTTGTTCTGCCTCTGGAGGAGAGAAACAGATGCTGTCATGCGAGCGCTCGCTTTGTTCTATTATTCAAGGCTTATGCATTATAAGAATTCATACGCTTCTTCATCAGAGCAAATCTAACAGAAGACGCAGGGACTCCCAAAACGATTTCTTTGAATAAACACTCATAAATAATTAAACGTGCAGCCGACACTTTTAATAAAGACAGAGTTTGAGTAAATAACGCCGGTACCTCTTTAGTCTAATAGAGACGTCAGGTCTGTCGCGATTGTGAATATTGTGCTGATGATTATAATAATCGCAATTAACGTTTTGATTCTGTTTTGTTCATGTCACTTACAGAATAAGCCTAATACATTTTTGTTTTACTTGGAATCGTATGTAATATAATAATAAAAAGGATAATGTGCCCGTGTGATTTACTTATAATAGTATAATATAAATAACGTAATATAATATAATAATAAAAATATAGGCCCATATGATTTACTGTAATGCTGTGAAAACTAATATTTCAATAATTAAATATAATACAATTAATATAATATAATATAATCATTTTAAAGAAATCGGCCCATTATTTACTATTTTTTTTATGTTGTGAAAATATTTATTCATTAATGTAATTAATATGATATAATATAAAAATATATAATATAATATTTAACAAATAGGTCCATGATTTACTTTAATGCTGTGAAAATTATTATTCACATAATATAATATAAAAATAAAATAAAATAGCATAATATAATATAATATAACAAGATATAGTATAATATAATATAATAATTTAAATAAAATAGGCCCATGATTTACTTTATAT
This sequence comes from Gila orcuttii, assembly GCA_026230005.1. NCBI lineage: Eukaryota > Metazoa > Chordata > Actinopteri > Cypriniformes > Leuciscidae > Gila > Gila orcuttii. Next base: position 2,092,814 of record JAPDVR010000008.1, on the reverse strand, counting down.
GTTGTGAAAATATTTATTCATATAATGTAATTAATATAATATAATATAAAAATATATAATATAATATTTAACAAATAGGTCCATGATTTACTTTAATGCTGTGAAAATTATAATTCACATAATATAATATAAAAATACAATAGCATAATATAACAAGATATAATATAACAAAATAATATGAAATAATATAATATAAAATAAAATAATATTATATTATATTATATTATATAATATGATAATCAAACCCACAAACTTTTATTTTGTATGAAGGAAGGCCTTTGACTATATCTTAATGGCAAAAAAGGCCAAATGTGATTAAAATATAAACTGCACAATTATTGGTGTAATTTTAATAACTATAACTGCGATCAGATGATTAATCAATAGCGACAGGCCTAACGAACTGATTACACTTCAAATACGAGCAGAGATGCATTTACACACAGAAAATACAGACTCTCCAGAGAGAAACGACAGATCTACAGGAAAAACTGTGTGTGTGTGTGTGTGTGTGTGTGTGTATTTGAGTGAGTGTGTGTGTGTTGAGTGTGTGTGTGTGTGTGTGTGTGTGTGTGTGTATTTGAGTGAGTGTGTGTGTGTTGAGTGTGTGTGTGTGTTGAGTGTGTGTGTGTGTGTGTTGAGTGTGTGTGTGTGTGTGTGTGTGTGTGTGTGTGTTGAGTGTGTGTTGAGTGTGTGTGTGTGTGTTGAGTGTGTGTGTGTGTGTGTGTGTGTGTGTGTGTGTGTGTGTGTGTGTGTGTGTGTGTGTTGAGTGTGTGTGTGTGTTGAGTGTGTGTGTGTGTGTGTGTTGAGTGTGTGTGTGTGTGTGTGTGTGTTGAGTGTGTGTGTGTGTGTGTGTGTGTTGAGTGTGTGTGTGTGTGTGTGTGTGTGTGTGTGTGTGTGTGTGTGTGTGTGTG